>JAQGAO010006541.1:0-12186 GCA_034697705.1 Ommatoiulus sabulosus | reverse complement strand
GTGCCCTGCAATCATTCATCCGGAGGTTCTTCCCCTCCCCTTCCCCCCCCCCCCCCGCCCCCTCGCCTCGTTGTACCCAATGGACCGTTGCATTCCGTGCACTTCTCGCCACCAATCTTCTGGGCTTTTTTTTCTCTTCAAACCCCTCGGTTTTAGCAGCATGAAGACGCATTAAGAATGCCATTGTTTTATTTTTCATCATCGGATTGGGCGTATTGGAAAAAGTCAGGTGTGCGTCTCATCTCTCGGCTGAGGAGACATGCATTATTCATGCTTTGCCCGACCATACGTATTTCATTTCCCGTGCCGAGTTTTAATATTTAATATATATATTTTTTTCTTTTTGATTTGGAAAATATCCACCAGGAATAGCGTCGAACCACACGGCGACTCTGTTCATCTCATTCTGTGGGTTGCTGGCAGGGGAGGACAGATGGCCCTGCCCATGTAATCCATAATGTTCTCGAAGTCGTGGTTGTTTTGCTACTTTTTAGACACGCGTCCGAAATCCTGTTCTTGTGAGACTAATCAAGAAGAAGTTTTTTTTCTACAAACACGGATGAATTTCCAAACAAGAAATAATCAAATTTGCTATGAATCTGGAATCAAAGTTCTTGTAGTATCATTTGAAAGCATTATAGTCTTGGTGTTCTGGCTGTAGGGTGTCATTTTATCGCCTAATTGCATTGAACATTTCAAAATGTTTTCTTCTTTTTCCAAATTTGGAGATGTTTTTGGGAATACTGTAGCCTCTTATGTGTATTGCTTAATGGTCACGCAAATTATCAATTGTTTGGAGTCATTTTCTGGTTATAGGCCATCATGACTGGAATATGCAAAGTTAAATAGGGAAAATCCCCTATATTTGTATGAACCCGAGAGCCTGAATTGAAAACTTCTCTGGTTTCGTTCTTTCTTGTCGCAGCCAATACTGCAGTGGATGGTGCTGATGCAAATAGCCAAGGGGGTCATACATGTATACATAACTGGACATATTTTTTTTTAAAAAATAAGCGTTTCTGGAACCTCCTAAGTTTTGACACACTATGCAATTTCCAAACTTGCATGAACATTATACCCTTGTACATGTATACCAGACAAATTTCGTATTTGCAAGAACCAGAAGCACCGGAAGTAGCCCATATTCTGGTTAGACCTTCTTTGCGTGAACTTTACGCAGAATTGGATGGTACCTGTATTGAGAGAATATATCACGAGGAATAAGTTTCAACTTTGGATCTTGAGTCCTGCGCATCTCCCCAGCGCAGCGGATGGCATCGATGGTCATTGCGCATTTCGACCACAACCAAACTCCCTGTGGTTCGGTTACGTCGCTTGACCACCGTGTGAATGGCAGCCCGTTGCGTTTCATGCGGGCAGTTTCGATATTTGCCTAAGTAATATCGCGTGCCATCACGCTCTCCGCAACGCATGCGTGCCAGCCACAATATTGAGCGCCTTTTTTTGTTTGTTGCGGGAGTCCGCCACATCAACGTTTCCATTTGTTTGAATTTCTGATGCACTTTCAATCTAAACAACTGTCAACAATCATCCCGTTCTGTCAGTATTTAAACTTGCCAAGAGTTTGTCCGCCCTTAAACCAATATTCGTTGTGCGCGGCCCAGGCAGCGCCCGGGGGCCTCGGACTTTGAGAACTCATCCGCAGATACGCTTCGCTCCCTTTCACCTATTCAATGACATCAACTTTGATTATTCACAGACAGGGCGAGAACCTCCTTTTTCAAATCAATATTTTTTTTATCACCCGCAGTGCGCTGGCTTCGGGCGGCGCACTTTTCCCGCGTATTATTGATCCTAGAAATCATTTGATCCCGAGGAATTTACCACGTGAAGTCTATAGCTGGCCCTGCTATTTGGCGATAGGGATTAGTCGTTCGCCGTGGACAATCTCGGAGAACGATCTGGGTGAGGGTCAGGATCTAGCTACGGTGTCAAATGGTGCATGGCAGTCGACCATTGGGATGAGCTCAGTCAGCACTTGCAATTGCTCCCAATTACGCCATGGTTTTGCATGATATTATTGGCGATATCGTAGCTTCAGGATCGGGTGGTCTTGTTTGTGCTGGAATTTAGGCGTTTCTTGGTTTCCCTTCTTGGTCGTCGCTTATTCTTTGGAGAATTCGGTGACCTTTTAACACTTTAAAATCGTCAATTGCTCAGTGGAGCGAGTTTTGAAAGTCAAGAAATGTATACCGACTGAAGAAATCGTTGACAATTAATGATGCCGTTGATAAATCAAGAAATTTCTGACGAACCAAGAAATGTTTGGGAAGTTGTCATAACTTGAGGTGGTGTCAATGAGTGCGCAAATAGCCTATAGCGACTACTTAGCCATTTGGTTTGACAGCCCCATTCACTGATGGCCAATGCGCCATTACTGGTAATTCTGAAAACATGCAGTTCTAAAATACTGAAACCTTTCAAATAGTAGATTTTTAAGAACTGCCGCAATTCAGCTCTTCCGGGAAATGGCTACGGCTACAAAGCCACTTTCTGGTGAATTTTTGTGTATCTTTCGCGCATGCGCAGTTTTCATGAAATGGCTTGCTTTTAGGCCTTCTGGAAAGTGGTTAGTTGTTTAGCCTCACATTGACACCGCTTATCAATACATCATATCAAATCAAAGTTTATTCGCAAAATACAGTATGAATAGGAATGGACAGGTTATTAAAACAACACTTACAGACCACCTATACATATGTTTGGATAGACAAACAACTTTGACAAAACTAAATGTACAGCAATTAGCACAAAATGAATAGCTGTAACAAAATCAAGAACGTTGCGCGCCGCAATTAAAGATCTCAGATAAATCATGGAAACTCCGTGTCGATTATTTTTGTCGATCTTGAGAAAATTTGAAACATTCTATGACTATATATACTTACTGTATCTTGAACTGAATTGAAAATATACATGTCGGCTACTTTATACATATACAGTAAAATCTGGAAAACTGACCACCTTTGAATGGCGACCACCTGTTTATGTTGACCACCTTTTTAGAGTTTTGTTTTTTCTAGTGTACATTTCCGTCATAAAAATTCTATGTATAGACTAGTGACCACCTGTCTATTGTGTACAGTGACCAGTGTGTGTTGTATTTTTTCAATTTCTACATTGCCAATGTACCTTATAAACTATAAAGTGACCAGATAACAGATGAGTCACCTTACATCCTGCTTTAACCCCAGTGGTTCTCAAATAATTCAGCCATTCTGTTATTCAGATCGAAAAAATCACTGAAAACATGATCCAAGATGCAAAAAGCATTTAAAACAAGGAAAACTTGATAATTTTTTCTTTAAAAAAAACCAAATGTGTATTAAGGCAATAAATTTACTATTATGTAATGCGCATGGACATGATGATTCTGTACTTTCACTTCAGGCATTCTTTGCATAGTGGCCACCTGTGTACAGTGACCAAGGTTACATTTTTTTTGGTGATTACTCTTAACTACTCTTAACAGGTTTTACTGTACACTGTACATACAGCCAAAAACCGTCCGTAATTCGGATTTCGGAATCCTTAAAGAAAATTATTAATCTTAAACAAACCAAAAGTGATTGGCAAATGAAAACGTCTTGGAGGAATAGGCGTAAACCCTCGGCATTTCCAGAAGCTCCTATTATTTAAGTGTTCTAGTGAGGCAATTGCAGAGGACTTTCTCCGATGTACGCTGGCAAATTTTCACGCAAGATTATTCACCAGGCGTGTTTTTCTATCTATCTTTATTTTCATCTCCGCTCTTAATTGGATTGCTTTTTGGATGCCGTGCCGAAAACCGTGCTTCGAGCACGGACCTTTCGTCTCGAATTTATTTTGCATTTTTGCAAATACCAAAAAGGAGCACGGCTGAGGCTTAATGTCCCGATGAACACTCCGTAATGTGTGTGCAGGCAAATAAGGCCACTAAACAAATATTTGCGGTTACTAAATTGAATTTTTACTGCTTATTTTATTGCGACGGCGAATTGGTGCCGGCGGTACACGCGCGGAAATATGGGCCATCTCGTCTGACGCCAGCGCCGCCTGCTGGTGCCAAGTGTCCTTATTTATTGCCCGTAGGAATGTCAGCTATTTTGCTGCAGCGGAAAAAAAACCTATGCTAATTAAATGTAGCGCGCTGAAAGTTTAATTAATCTGAAACGTCGCCTTCATTAGCCACGATTCGGTGCGCCAAAAAAACTTTGATTCGATTTTGCAAAGACCCTAAGGAAGTTGCGCCTGCATCTTGACACTACGTATATAGGAACCTTTATCATTTTTGTTTAGTTTCCGAATTTACATTTACATGTCGTTTTTTTTAACCGAGTTTTTGATTCGTTTAGATTCTCTAAACAAATCTCTTACAATTTGAATCATCTTTGAAAGCGTTGTATATCTACAGGTAAATAGTACGACACGCATGATGTCGTTTTGTTTTTTCAACTTATTGACATACTGTAGTTTGAAAATAAACGAACACTTAACTTAATCATTACTGTGTAAGTATTAGGGGTCCTCAGACAGTATCTGCGAATTTGGCAGTCTTCTTGTATATCTGCCAGTTTCTCGTTTTATAACCTTAACCTGTTAGTTCTCTAAAATTCATCAAGATAATTGTAGCTCTTTCAAATTTAAATCATTCACCTTTAAAGATTTTGAATCTTTTTTTTTTTTTTTCAAAATCTCGAAATATTTATCAGATATTAAATTTCCGCCAGTCTTTTTAATGTCTTTTTAAAACTTGTCGTCAGGTGTTTCGATTTCTGACTATTCTTTAAGGATAATTGAGGATATATTTAAAATTAAATCTCTTCCGATCTTTAAAAGATCTGTGCAAGGTCTTCGAATATACAGGGTGGGCCAATTAAAAGTAAGCCAACTTTATAAAAATCATAAAAGGGTTATTTGTTAATGGAATTTAATGAATTTTTTTACAAATATTTTTGTACTCTTTACTTTCGAATTGCCATCGTTAACGTTATTTTTTACTGACGTAATCATTCGAATTTGTCTTTCAAAATGGCGTTCACTGAAGAACGCGGAATGGCGCTTGGAATGAAATTAATCAAACAACAATCGACGAGTCAATCGCCCAATGGCGCATGCGTCCTAGGGCTTGTGTTTCCGCGAAAGGTGCAAACTTTGAACAAAAATTGAAATATGGAATTTTTTCTATCCTATTTAAGAACACGTGTACAAATTTTCATTAAATTCCATAACAAATAACCATTTTATGATTTTAATAAAGTTGGCTTACTTTTTATATTGGCCCACCATGTACATGTACTCTTATAGTACAGTATTTTCCAATATTTGATAGTTCTTAGTTTTTTCCAGATGTACGATTTAAGTCGTTACTGTGTAGGCCTAATATATTACTGAAATGGTTTGTCGTTCTCAACAATAATTTTAAATCTTTCCCCCCCATCCTCCCCTCATCCTCCGACCCGACACCCATGAAAAATGGTTTTTTTATTCTTAAAATCCATCTACAATTGCTGATTTTTCAAGATTCGCCTCAGTTATGTGGCTGCCACCTATCGGATGCAGTTGTCTCTATTCAGCAAGCGAAGAGGCCAAATGATCACAGTCTAACCTGGTTAAGACGAATCTCAGGGGACGTCAATATTTTATCTTTTAAACCGTAGCTCGTTTTATCAGAAATCAGACACGGCTAGTGTATAAGAACTAAAGTTTTATCGAAGTTTGGATGAAATACTATCCCACCTACATGTATATCAATGGGAAGGTGCTGCAACGTGTTTTTTTTTTCTCGAGGAAGTCTGTTATAAATTTGCACCCCTATTGTTTGAAGTTCGTTTTAAGGTAACATATAGCATGAATAATCAAGAACTCGAAAATTTGCAATTTCGGAATTCGTCTTAAAACGGAGAAATTAACATGCCCTATGGCGGGGGCTGCAAATGAATTCGTACAGCTGTACTATGATAATTCCACTTATTGCGGTTCCGTTAGGGGAACTCAAGATTGTAGTTCCACACCAGCAGTTGTAGCAGTAGCTAAGTGTTAGCTAATAGGAATGCCGGATTTCTGTGACCTAAATGCAAACGCACCTATAGGCATTCTTATTGGTTTCCAAATAGTTGCTGCCACAACTGCTGGTGTGGAACTACATTCTTGAGTTCCCCTATTTGTAGTTTTTTCCATTTTGTAGCTGGACTTTCCTCGCATTTGTTAAATCGCCGTTTCCTTCCAGCACGACCACTCCAGATTTCTTTCTATAGTTTCTAAATAAACGGGAAGATAATCGTCTCCGTTATGTTTTCACCTCGTTGTAATTACTAAATAATTAGCCTAGCCTGTTTACGTTTTAGCGTTGCGCTGATGACTACTCGGTGGCTCGTAAAAATTAGCGTAATTTTTTTTGGCCCATATTTATGGCTCCTTTCCTGAAATCGATTTTGAAAAAAGGGCGTTTTTCGCTCCCGAGGAAATGACGGCCGTGCGAGCGAGCGCCGTTGCACGCCAGCCGTCTTTGCCTATTAAAGGATGGTTTAAATTAACATTATTGGTTTTTATGGACGACTTAATATAAGTTTACAGCCGCTTGCGAGTAACGCAGAAAACTGGCAAATGCCAACGGCTATACGCTTTTCTCTGCTTGGTTTTTTAAACAGAAAAAAAAATTACTTCCCTCATATAACGTTTGAAATTAAAGGCCGAGGGCCAACTGAAAAGGGCCTGGATTTTTCTTCTCGGTTTTCTTTTTCTATCGTGGGATGGCGCCACTTACGCCATGTAAAACCATGTTCGGTGTTTGTGACCAAATCGGATCGGGGTACTAATACCATTATCAAATCGTCGATATGTTTGCTGCAAAACTTTTTAATATGGCGGATGAAAATATTTCTGTTGTTAGTATTTAAAAAAAACACCGAAAACAATGACATTTTCGGTTTGGCCATCAGCGTCTCCCGTGTGACCACTGAATTGTGATGCAGCCTATCATTTAAAGTGTCAAGGTTATGCGAGTAAAATTACAAACATTTTCCATGCACGCACGGAAATATTGCATTACTTTTGGATCTTACTTCGTGTTTTCCAAAATATTTGTTTGAAGCAAAAGCTATACTGTTTGTGGATTTCATTGACTGTTACCGAGAAAAACTTTTAAATGAAACAAAAAATATGATTGATTCTGTCATTTGCTTAAAAATATGAATCATATTATGGATTTTATCATATCCGCTGTTTTTGAGGTTTTCAAAATAATTGTAATTCATTTCAACCGGAACAAAGGGTAGCCATATGTTGCATGGCACCGGAAAGTAATTTTGAAATACTTGGAAACCAACCTAAATTGTATGATATGTTACGAGAGAACTTCTGTTTTACGTCAAATGCATCTAGAAAACTGGACTTAACTGTTAATGTAACATGTATACCTCATGGCTTTTTCTTCCAGTTTAGGTGAGAATTGATAGAATTTGATAGGTTCTATTTTAGACAAAAATGCACGCTAGAGGTCATGATAAACGGTCACAAATCGGAAATGGCAGTTTTGCGATCGGCCCTTGGGCTTCCCCCAACCTGCTTCTCCCGCAGATCATCTTCCTCCCCCTTTTTGCATTCCTCCATTCTTTCCTTAATAGATGTTTGACTTTTATGAGTTGATCATTGGGTTAATCTAGTGTTGATTATACGAGGTGCCTTAAGGGAATAAACTGAAGTATAAATAAAAAAGAGTAAAACCCCCCTTTCACCGTTGCCAGAACTCGGTGGTATGATGCGCCCGGAAGCCTGTTGTAGGAACATCATACTACTTTTTGCTTGGGGGAGGAGAGAGGGGTAAAGACCTAGGGAAGAGGAATAACTGAGCGAATAATAGTTTCCGAGGGAATTTTTTAAATCTCCCCGATCGGCAATCGTGATGGTTGCGGAAAAGGTCTGTTGGTTTTGTCGTCTCCAGTGGAAGAGTTATACGCGACGAACAGTTGTATAATTTGTAAACCATTCACGTTTATTTTTTTTAAACAGTTATTAGTTTTAAGCTTTTGGCTGTAAATGAGAATTACCAGCGGTCCTTAAATTTCTTTATGAGGAATCTGTTTGACATATTTAATGTCGATTCACGGTCAGTGAATCCGTTGGCAAACTGGAATGTATATGTAAATTGAAAATGTGCTGAAAAAAATGTACATTTGATGCTATTACATTGTCATTTCCTCTAAATACGACTGTTGCTTTTGTCGATCTTGTTGAATGTGTTTATATGCTCTAAACTATTAAATCTTACATCTTAAAGTTCACAAACAACTGAAATATTTTCAGAAATTCACCTCAACTTAACATAGTCTTCGACTGAAATTTATCAAACGTAATTCATCAGCATTATCTTCGACTGCATCAGAGGTCTCTTTAATTGAACACCGTTGTGTTTGTTTTACATGCTTTAATTTGCGGTAGTTTAATTCAATTTGATTTGAATTTGACATGAAATCGAGTTAGTGGCTGGAGAAGGTTTCGAATTAGTTCGAATAATTGATTCACCAAAAAAGTCTCGGCATCTCAAAATTAAGACGTTTATAAATTAGCACGCAAGAAATCGGATGACTTAGCGTGAGTAATTAAATTAGAGCATTTACTTCAAATATTAAAAAAATCGCCAGAATCATTGAATTGAATGGGATTCGTCAACAAATATCCCTGGCTTTATCGGAAACATTCTTAAATTCTTTGAACTTGTATGAAATCACCTTCAGTCATTGAACTTTCAGTGTGTATATAGTCGTCAAATTGACACGACAGATGCCAACTTATTTGAAAGGTCACCAAATTCGACTTAACATCGTTGAATTCACTAAGAAAGTCATTGATTTACCAGGATCATCTTTGAATTCAGCAAAGACCAATCGAATTGACGTCTTCAAAATAGGTCAAGCACACGTGCGTTTGAATTTACTTAAAAATTACGTCGTTGATTTTGAGTTCGTTGCATCTCCTCTGGTCGATCGGAGTCTCAGAACCGGTTGTCAACTGCGATTTTCGTTTCCTAGCTTCTGAACAAAACATTTTCAATCTTTTTATGTGCAATTGAAGGCGATACCGAATGTGAAAAGTGCAGGAACTCGAAGTACGAGCGCCTCATGCCAACTAAGGCTATTTGTTCGTGTGAACAACGCAGAAGCGCGGAGGAAGGTTTTTTAAGTGACCAAGTGCTCTGACGTGGACACAAAGAGCGCCTTTTGTGCGTGCGCCTTCTTTGTGAATTGTGACAGCTGTAGGCCTACTACAGGATTGCTTGTTATGCCACTGTGGGGCGATTTGTTGTAAAGCTTCCTTCTATTTTCAACGCGTTTTTCTGCGTTTTAAAGAAAAGAGTGGCATGGCCAACGTCGCCAAAGACTTCCTTCCGTGAGCGAGGATTCAGAAATGAGAGCATTTCTACTCCCATTTTTTTTTTCACCGGCTGATTCTTCTTTCACACTTTAGTTCATTTTTCCTCCCATGAACTAATGTTCGTTGTCCGTTGGCCCTTGAAGTAGAGGATCCCGTACCATTCTTTGTGAAAAACTAGCTTAACAAGCTCTTGGAAGGCATTGTCACAAAAATGATCATTGACTCGCAAAACGATGTTCCAGAAAATTGAGTGAAACGTTCAGAAAAATGGTCTCCAAAATGTATCTTTTATTTTTTCCTTGAAAACTGGTAACGCAAATGTTCACGAAAATCGAGGGAAAAGGATCCGTGACAAAACTTGTTAAGGATTATTCTTGGCTAACTTATCTCAACCTTATAACAACAATATTTCAGAAAACGATGTTCCAGAAAAACGAGTGAAAATTTCAGCAAAATGGTCTCCAAAACGTATCTTTTATATCTTTCCTTGAAAACTGTTAACACAAATGTTCACGAAAATCGAAGGAAAAAGATCCGTGACAAACTTGTTAAGGATTATTCTTGGCTAACTTATCTCAACCTTATAACAATATTTTATGAAAAAAATAAATAAAAAACCACAAAAACATTCATGAAATTTTTTGGTCCTAAACTGTTATGTGCAACTTAGCTAACATTACATAAAGTTATTAATGAATGCACTTGCTGAGATTTTCTTGGAAAAAGAGTTTCAAAAGCGATTTTGTATAAAGTTTGTTCCCAATTGTTCGAGTTTCTTTTTGCGCATGTGCCGAGCGCTCTCTGGTGCTTTTTTGCTCATTGCCTGGGGGTTTGACGTGCGCAAAAAGTGGCATTTTGTGCTAAACTAACGGATCCATACTCGTCGCACAATGTCACTTTTGTGCTCCGCATACTTGGCCATTGTTCAGTTTTCAACTAATTACAGTATCTGGATATTGCCTCCAAATATAATTATTCGGGAAGAGTGTTTTTTATTTCGTTTTTATTCTCAGCTTTTGTCATCGTCGCATTATTTTTGCTTTTCAATATTTGATGCTCGTTTGCTACGAGGAAATTGCAATCTGCTCCGCGAAACGCCGTTAACTCGAGTGCCATTATCTAATTTTTTTTTCTGTGTCTATTGTTGCTGCTTCGCTCGACGCTGCGTATGAAACAGCGATAGATAAATACACGGGAGAAGCGTAATTCCTATAGACACCGGAGAAATTCAATTGAATTTCAATGGGGGAAGGAAGATTGGATACTCGACGAAGCGGGGTCGAGAAGCGCCCCTTCGGCAACCCCGTAGGCCCCAGCGCCGAAGCATTGTTAATCTACACGCTGAAATGATGTTCACGCTATTAAAAGTATCAATTGGATGGATAACCCCGTTATGTTTGTCCACGCATTCGCTCGGCGGAGGAGCTAGCCTTCGCGGGAGTAATGAGGCGCGACGCGCCATTTTGTCCCCGAATCGATAGCGCGGACGTGTATTTCTCCCCCAGTTTTCGGCGGAACCCCGCCTTCCAGGGTGTCCAACTGACTGTCTTTGGATGCTGGTTTCGACTAAAAAGTCAAAAGTACGGAAAAGTAGCAACTTGAATTAGGAAATGAAAAAATACAGTATTTGTCCAGCGAATCGTGCAGTGAAGCGAGCGACGCCATTTTGTCCCTACTTCTGGAGACGAAATTGTCAGTGTTGCGAGGTCCTACCGAACATCGCGCTGAATTAACGAGGTCCAGCAAACTTGGTATCGACGTGTGTTGCTCCTTCCGTATTGCACCTAACCCCGCCTTCCGTGGAGTTAAACTGACCGCATTTTAAGGAAGGTTTAGGTTGAAAATACTAACGTTGTAAAAATAGTGCTGCTCTTAGAAATTTCAGAAGAAAACGAAATTGCCAATTGCATCCTACTGGCTTTAGCTGATTTCACCACATGCTACTGAAGAACTTCCAACTGTCTTAGGTTGGTTGTTGGTTCCTGGTGATTCGCTTAAAAACAGTGATTTTGTGCATGCATGTGGATAGACATGAAACAGTTCACTGTCTCAGACATAAATGTAGCTGCATGGATTTCATCAGTTATTGGAAAAACTTGCCCCGGTGGCGCTGTACTTAAAATCCAGGAAGTGGCGGGCCAAGGTTTTCTATGCTCTGCCATGTTTTTCAGTAACTTATGCAGCATTATAGATTTTTTAGCCTTTCGCGTAGCACCCGTAAGATGAATTATGAAAAAAAAAATTCCTTTTGCACTCGAAAAATCCATTTTACAGAAAATTGCATTAATAATGGCAAATGCGTACGCTGCAAGCACACATCAGCCGAAGACACTGGCACTTGTGTGGCATTTTGGAGTTTTTTTCCCCCTCTCCGCTCTCTCGCTGTTGTAATGCATTCCTTAATAAATTATAAGTAACTTGCCTGTAGGTGCATTATCAACAAAAAAGCAGATGGAAGAATAATTGATTAATTTAGTGTGTTTTTTTTTGTGTTGTTTCCCTACTTTATAAGTCATCTTGGGGCTGCCGAGACATATCGCATGTGTTTGAGTTTTGAGTAATATAGTGACCTTGTGTGGAGAACTTGTTTCAACTCGTAACTTGGAAAATACTGTATGGCCAACGTGATAAATTCCTAGATGTTTATTGATCGTTATTCAATGGTCAGTTACGTTTTGTTTTGGAATTTGTTTATAGCTAACGATATTTAATCAGGATTATTATGCATTACCACCTTTGGGTGAGAGCACGTTGCCACTTACTTTTCCGTAACTTATTTCATGTAATTATCTGCTTGTTGTCAGCCTCAATTAT
>JAQGAO010006540.1:0-12186 GCA_034697705.1 Ommatoiulus sabulosus | reverse complement strand
GAGTTTCCAGTTTCGTAAATCGAGTTTCCAGTTTCGTAAATCGAGTTTCCAGTTTCGTAAATCGAGTTTTCAGTTTCGTAAACCGAGTTTCCAGTTTCCAGTTTCGTAAACCGAGTTTCCCGTTTCGTAAGCAGAGTTTCCAGTTTCGTAAGCAGAGTTTCCAGTTTCGTAAGCAGAGTTTCCAGTTTCGTAAGCAGAGTTTCCAGTTTCGTAAACCGAGTTTCCAGTTTCGTAGACCGAGTTTACAGAGTTTTCCAGTCAAGTTAACCGAGTTTCCAGTTACGGAAAACAAGTTTGGTTTAAGTTTCCTGGTGTGTCCCTACCTTAATAATACGTATACCCCACATATAGAAAAAAAATACATTTTAAAATATGTATAAATCAGAACATTGTAAATTGATAATGTACATGTATTCTAAAATACATTTAGCGTCAGTAAAATGCAACGACGTAAATACATATTAATGTTTATTTTAAAAACATATTTTAGAAAAAAAAATTCATTACAATGTTCCAATTATGTTTGTGCTATTTATTTACATTTCAAATAAAACTAAGGCTTAAAACCTGAATTACCATAAAGTTAACCAACAAAAGAAATAAATTTCACCTTTTCACTGACTTCACACAAATCAGTTAAACCTGAAAATAGTCCTGAAAGTAAAACTTACTTGTGTAACTTTAATTTTTAATTTTAATTGAGTAATTTTAAGTAAAATTGTTAATGGACAATGGACACACTGTATACTATAAAAACGACACGCATTTTGCGGATGATTGTTTATTCAAAGAACACGAGCAAAACATGTTTACGAAAGTCAGTCGAGTCTTTGCTTTGTATTCCTGAAGTAAATACAATCTCCTAAATCACGTGCTCAGATCAGATCATAAGTTTAAATTAAACAACAGGAAGGTTTTGTAAAAGGTGATAAATACTTAGAATTATTAGAGCTGTGATTCTATTGAAGTGTTTATTAAAAACTCGCTTAAAGTAAATTTATGTTGATGTTAACTGTTGGCAAAGCCAAACATTCTTGGCCAAAGTTCCAAAGTGCCAAACTACAACGGTGCCCGGGCCAAACGATATTGTCAAAATTTCGTCTTGCACCTCAAGTTTTTGGCACACCCTACAATATCTTCCAATCTGCGCTTCGTCAAAATTCGTCTCTTGTTCAACGTGGTTACGAATTTGGAAATTCAGAACAGGAAATGGCAACCCACACCCAAAGGAATATTGGTCTCTAAGCTTGGAAGTGGACCAAAAAATAGGAGTTAGGATTTTAGCAAGCTTATTTGAAAGAAAAACGCTGCTTGAACTAGACCAAAACCGCAAATGTTATTCATCGGGCAATATATCGCTAGATGTATCACTGCTAAGTATGTTATAATAAAGTGTGAATGAAAGTTGTCGCCATATTGTCGCCAGAAACAACTTGTTTCAAGCAATATCCAGAGATTCTAGCTCGATATTTCTCTGTGCGTTAAGACGTATTTTCTTCGCAAATATATTTCCAGAAAAGAAAATGATTATTTTGAGCAACTTATTTCAGGAAAGAAACTGACGTCGTAGGTACAGTGTAGGATGGAATAAGCAGTGCTGTCAAGTTACATGTACTTTAACCTCATTTCCCTTTGAAACAGTGCTGTCATATAATGTATGGAAATATTTTGAAAATATAGCTCCATATGCGCAGCAACAGGGAATTCTTTGAGTTAAATTACTTTCCTGCAATTTATTTCCAGACATAACATTATTCCTGTATGATGGTCTTAAAGACAATGAAATTTATTGGAAAAAATTCAGCTCATGCCTAAAGGCCGTATCACATGAGGCAAATTATATTCGGTAATAAATTCCTAGAAATTGATTTCAACTGAAAAAAAATTCCTATAGCTGACCACATCTAAATAAAAATACCTTGTTATACATTTAAAATACATTTTTTTAAGGCAAAATAGATTTACAATGTACAGTATTTACAATTAAAAAATTCATTAAATTTACATTTCTTTATATGTTTTGTAAAAAATATTTTGGATGTTCCAATCTATACATATTTTGAATAACTTAAAATACATTTTTAACCTAAAAATACATTTCTCTTTTTTAAAAATGTATTTTAAAATACATATATTATTACAATAATACATTTCTAAAAATATATTTCTAAAGCTTTTTTTTCGATGTGGGTGCACACATGGAGCAATGGATGTCCGAATATATCCCTAGTGTATATATCTTGTAGTGAGTAGGCCAGTGTATATTTTAGTGTGTTATATGGCAGAAAAAGGAAATGTAGGTAAGCTAACTTGGTAACATTGCTTATTCCAATGTCTTTCCTGACAATCTACACATCAGAAAGTCTTGTTCTTGACTGTAAAGCCAATGACTTAAGTTTGTTTTCAGAAATAAGTTGCTGAGAATTGGATAATTTTCTCTTCCGGTCAATTTCTGGCAATAACTCAGGAAAGAATATTGGCGAAGGAAATATTTTTAAACACACGAGTAAATATGAAGCAAAAAATATTTCCGGATATATATCTCCTCGTATTTGACGGCCCTTAAACATTCTCACCAACAACATGCCAGATCTATTAGCGTGAATTCGTTTCCCCAAAATAAACCTGAATAATTTCACTTCCAGGAACCTCAAGGTCGATCTTTCGGAATCGATACCAAACGGCAAACCGGCTTGGTTATCTTATACTTCCGGTTGCGGCACCGGGTCGAATTTTTCCAATAAAATAATTAAGCGAGAAAAAAAAAACTCGTTGACGGTAAATTGCGTCGGATTAAATGCGGCACGGCAATAATGTAGGCCGCAATGCGTTCGCTTCGATGACCTTTTCTTTGCAAAATCCAATAAGTGTCCCTTATAGAGATCTGTGTGTATTCCCCGGGGCGATTCCGGAATTCTATAAAAATTAAGTGGGCCTAATTTGATCTTTCGGTCACGTCAAAATTGGGAGCATTTCCGTTTCTTGGAGCACCGTTTCTCAGCAGAGTCAATAGGAAATTGCACTCACTACATTAAAGCCCTATAATGCCCATGCGATGCGGGCGAATGCCTCCAATGCGATGTGTGTACCTTAGCCACCATTCCAGCGTCACGTGACGGGGGCAGTGCATAAAGGCAGTCACACAGGAGGAAAATTGTATCCGGAAATAAATTGCAGGAACTGAAGCAATTTCCTGTTGCTGCACACACGGAGAGTTTTTTAGAATATATCCCTACAGTATATGACAGCACTGTTTCATAGGGAAATGTGGGTAAAGTAACTTGACAGCACTGTTTTTATTCCATTGTGAGGTTCTAAAAGTCTTTCGGAGAAAAAGTACTTTAGAGACTTGAAATAGGGACAAATTTCTCCCCCATAGGGACATGTTCTTTGTTTTAGCTGCTTTAGTCCCTATGTGACGTCATAAGTCATCGTAAATACCCTTCTAAGCAGACGATAAAGTACTTTTTCTCCGGGAGACTTTTGGAACCTGACACCATCCTATGACGTACGCCTTTCCTGGTTGGCTATCCAACAGAAGGAAAGTTTTGCGCATGACTGTAAAATCTATGACGTCAGTTTCTTTACGTAGATACAGTAAGTTGATCAAAATAGGATTATGTTCAAATCCTAAAAATCTTAAATACATTTTAAATTGCACACGTTATTGATTGTGAAAAATGTTAATCAAATTTGTTTGTTTTTTTGGAAAAAAAAATTTCACTTTCCTACAAAAGTCAGGTCATTTATTGCAAATATGGCGGGATTTTGGAGAAAATGTCATGTTTTATAGTAAACATGACTAGGGTGATTTATAGAAAAAAACGTTTTTTACAAAAAAGGTGAGCGAATTTTTAGAACACTAATTTTACAAAATTACATTATTTACATTAAAAGTATACAATATAATCCGTTCTTAACAAAAAAAATTAGCGTTTTTAGGAACGCTTCATTTATTTTTAAAAAAAGATGCATAAT
Organism: Ommatoiulus sabulosus; assembly: GCA_034697705.1. Lineage (NCBI taxonomy): Eukaryota > Metazoa > Arthropoda > Diplopoda > Julida > Julidae > Ommatoiulus > Ommatoiulus sabulosus. Next base: position 8,208 of record JAQGAO010006540.1, on the reverse strand, counting down.
GCTTTTAAAAAAACGTTTATTTTCAAAAAAATCTTAAATACATTTTAAATTGCTCAAGTTACTGATTGTGAAAAATGTTAAGCAAATTTGTAGGGGTTTTTTTTGGAAAAAAATATTCACTTTCCTACAAAGGTTTTGTCATTTTTTGCAAATATGGCGGGATTTTGAGGAAAATGTCATGTTTTATATTAAACATAACAAGGGTGATTTATAGAAAAAAAACGTTTTGACAAAAAAGGTGATCGAATTTTGAGAAAACTAATTTTACAAAATGAGATTTACATGTAAAGTATAATCCTTTGTTAAAAAAAGTGAGCGTTTTAGAAACGCTTCATTTATTTACAAAAAAGATGCATGATGTTTTTAAGAAAACCGTTATGATACCGTTCATTTAGGTTACATAAGATGTGAGTGGTTTCAGGGAAATCTCATTTACTTAAAAACAATGAAGAAGTTTTTTAGTGGTAAACTTTACTAATTTACAACAACAAAAATGAGTTTTTGTACTTGTAGTTAAAATAATTTACATAAAAGTGGGCTTTTTTTGTGTAAAACACCGTTTATTAATGATAAAGTGGGCTTTTTTGGTTTTTGAAAAAACGCCTCATTAATTTATAACAAAAAGATAGTTTTTAAGAAAACGTCATTCATTTACATAAACTGTGAGTGGTTTAAGGGAAATGTCATTTACTTAAAAACAATGGAGATGTTTTTGTGTGGAAAACTTTACTAATTTACAAAAAACAACTTAATTTTGTACTTATAGTAAAAGTAACTGACATAAAAGTGGGCTTCTTTTTGTAAAACTCCATTGATTTATGATAAAGTGGGCTTTTTTTTATTTGGGAAAAAAAAAAAACTTTAAAATGTTATATTTTGTTTAATCAAGTGAATAAATACGAACGTATAAACAACTAAAAACAAGACTTCATTGATGCGTAATAAATTAAGTCAATTTAATTTTATATTTTGGTTTGCCAGAAAAGAAATTAGTCGATGATGCAACCCACTATTAAATGATTAATAATGCATACATTATTTTCTTCGTCATCCACGCATTTCTTCCAAATTAACGACTTCCGTTGTCACTGAGATCATATAACAAGTTTGGGAATTTGATAACCCCAAAATTGCAAGTAATTATAGCAATTTTTAGCCCGTTGCAGGATGCGTGTTAAAATGTGCTCAATTGAGTAGACAAGATTATCCGGGAAGTTTGGGAAATGAAGTTATTCGTATATTACGCTATATGGTAGAAAACTTACAAACATGGTATTAAAGAAATGTGCAGACTAGTGTTGTACAGTCAAAGCTTTAATTAAATATATTGGCCATGCAATTTTTTTTCATACATTTTAAAGTTTTTGGAAATGTCGTCATAATAATAGAGAAAAATTCAATTTACAAAAATATACCGTCATAAAAATGGGTAAATTTAGTTATTTTTTTATTAAAATTGTCTTAAATCTAAGTATAGTTTTTTTTTGCTTTAGAACATCGTCATCATAACTTCGTTTATACATGTACAAGTATATAAAAAAATTATACCTTAATTATGATTACAATGTTTATTTTAAAAACCGACATAAATATAGCGTTGTTTTCTTTTTTTTTTTTTTGAAAAATCGTCAGAAATATGAGGAAAACGTTTGTTTTCCAAAAATCGTCCTAATTATGAGAAGTTGTATTTTCAATAATCCTCATAATTATGAGTATTTTTTTTTTTTTTAAAAATCAACATAATCATTAGTAAGATATTTCAGTTTTTTTAAATCGACAATTATTAATGAAATATGTTTCATTTGCTTTTCAAAAGTAGACATAATTTTCAATAATTTTTTTTATGTTTTTAAAAAATCGTAAAATTCACAAGGGATGGAAAGTTCATAAGTTTGTTATTCAGAAAGGATTATATTTTTTACTACAATTAAGGTAATAAGTTTCTCCTTGACTTTATAGGGTGACGCAAGAGTTGCATTATAAGCTGTTGTGATAAACCGAAATTAATCAGGAAGTTGTCATTGTTTTAATTAAGAGGGCGCTGCATATCGCTGAGTTCCTTGCTTGAACGCAACTTTAACTTTCTATATTGGCCCTTAGCGGAGATCTGGGCAGTGAAATTAAGTTTCTTAACTCGAGACAATTAAGGAAAGCGCACACAGGGCCAAAAAGGTTAGAAGTATTAATAACTTACGAGGAACATTACGTTGGATTTATCACGTATACTTTATCACTCATGACATAAAATATTAATTGTAAATTTATTTGTTACTCCAGAGAATTTATCGGACGTCAGAGGGTCTAATCTACAGTACATACAGTGTATAAAGCTTTGAAAACCACATCGATGGTGGAGGCATATGGTCAAGAGTGGACTGTATTATTTCATCAGTGGTCAAGACATGTTATAAAAAGCGAAATATGTGAGTAATGCGATGCAGTGAATTATTTAAACTTTTCATTCTTTACTGAAAATAATTAGGTGTAATCGGAAATTACCAACTCATGGTTTCTGAATTTCGTCGCAGGCGATGCATTTTGGAGCAAAATTTTGAAAATTTGAAAACTTCCCATGCAACTGCTATAGTTGAAATGTTATATATTTCCTCGAATGCTAGATATTCATCAACTCACAAATGTAGTTATTACTAAAAATGTTGAAAATTGAGAAAAATGGCATCTATTATTTAACACAATATACATGAGTATCGTTTTTTAAGAAAATTGTAATTCTACAGCCCGGTACAGAAAACGGAAAACAAAAAACCAAAAACGACAAACGGTTTGTCCAACCAATTTCGGACAAACGAACAAACCAAAAAATCATCTGTAACAAACCGTTTGTCCTTTCTGGCGAGTGTCGGCACAGGATACAAAATATAAGTAGGTTCACTCTATGTCGGCGCCTTTGATGTTCTGGTGGAAATAACTTTAGCGCCGTCCTGTTGGTTTGCAGATATCAACAGTAACAAAATAACTGTAGGCCTACAAAGTAGTATTTTAATACGTACATGTAGATATTTCTTACTCAAAGTAATGTTTAGTTTTATTGGGCTATTTCAACAGTCAAAACACAGAAAACTTTTCATAGGTTTCGTGAAACCTAAAATGCAGTAATCGATTGAAAGTGATATCCTCAAGAGTGTTTGTTTTTCCTTTTCAAAAAAAATTATTAAAACATTCTATATGCCGTATTGTATGTTGCTAACCACACTATTATTTATTAAAATTATAAATGTTATTAAGAAGGAAACTTTAAAGTCGCCGCTTATGAGTATAATTGGCGGAATTGTTTGACATACAGTATACATGTAAAGTATATGCTTGTGTCGTGTTATATGTCAGGTTTGCCTGAATAGTGAAAACTATGCAAGTTTACCTGAACCGCCATCATTGATCTCAATGATCATAACATTATTAACCATGAAGTTCTGGTTTCCAACAATACAAATATTCATAAATTTGTTTGTATTTATATTTAAAGACGTTATACAGTAAATTGTTATAAAAGGGACACATAGCTCTAATTGGGTTCAGAAATTAATGTGAGTATTAAATGTGAGTACCCTAAATTCATCAATAAAATGACATGTTTCCCTACTCACAGCAGAGGTAGCCTACCTGATAGATCACACCAATTTGTTTAATTTGCACTTGATCATTAATATAAGATATGTGAAATGAAAGTTTAGCTTTCCAGCTTCATAGAGCAGTGCTAAGATACTGTATATAGGCCTACACAATAAAAAGTTTATTGCGAGCACATATGGCAAACAAAAACCAACAGTGAACAAAGAACTGGAAAAATGATAATTTCAGCCAATAAAAGGTTGAAGAAGGCATGTATCAATACAGCTAATAGTACTATATATACTGGAATCAGGCAAAATTTGAACGTTTAAATGTAAATGGCGGAAATTGTCAAACCATGTTTTTTTTTTTTTTGGTAGACAAACTCACCCCAGTTTATGGTAGGCTACAATTGTAAGTTGCATGGAACCCCTCAAAATATAATGCATTCTTGATTTTCAGAGGCTTTATTAATTTTTTTTCTCGATCCAAAATCATAAACACAAGCCTCAATATTCAATTTGAGAAAATATTACCCTTACAATTGTAGGGCTTTTGAGAAATTTAGGCCCTTCTTGTCAGTTAGTTGTCAGGTATTTAAATAAAAACTTATCTACATAGTTTATTGCTACAGTATGCGGCGGGACTTGCGAATTTACTCCGGTCCCAATATATAGCAAAAAACAAATTATACTTTTATCTAACCATTTTTGCGATGTATGCTAGTGCAAAACTAAAATCGACAGTGTTCATCTAGTGGCTGTCGAATGACATTCAATGTAAATGTATTTAACAGGATTTCTTCATATATGTTTTAAGCAAAGTTAACTACACATTTGTCACGTTTTTTTTTAACAAAAATAAAAGTTAATCTCCAAATCATTTCTAGGTAATGTAATATTTTGAATTTTAAAAGACATTAGAAGAGCTAGAAATTCTAAATTGTGCTCACTTCTATAGCTAAGCTAAAAGCCAGCGAAAAAGGAGGAGGGCAGGGTAAGAAAGGATTCGTATAATAAAAAAGTCAATTTCAACTAAAAATACTGGAGAGTTTACTAAAAACCTAAACGTTTTTAGTAAACTTTCCAGTATTTTTAGTTGAAATTGACTAAAGTATAAAAAGTATACATGTACAATGCAGAACATAAATGTGATATCCCAAGAATAATTTTTTTATTTTCAATGCATCAAGCCTAAATTACCAATGCCGACTGCAAAGATAACTTCAAAGCGGCTTGTGAGTAATGATATACTGTTGATGCGATCCAATTGAGAATTATATTGACCAATGCTTACATGGACATCAAACTAATGCGCGCTCTTGAATATTAACACACAAAAAACGAGTCTGCTGGTAGACTGTTGCATTTAAAATGGAGCAAAAAACCATTTTTAAGGGATTTCCTATGTTTAAGATAGTTGAATTTTATGATTTTTCTCACAAAACTGGCTTTAAATATTATATGATGTTTATTCGGAATATGGCATTTATTATTTTACCTATTCACCCGCTTTGGAAAGTGACTGTTAAAACTTTAGAAAATCTGCACAGCGTCAATGGTGAGCAATATGTAGGCATTCTTGCAATTATTCTTATTTTAATTGCACAACTGACATTTATAATGTTTTGGAGCAAGGGTACATATTTAAGAAAATTTTGTTGTAAATTAGACGAACATTGGAAATTATTTCCAAATGCAAAGGCACATACAAGGTTTTCACAAAGTTTAAAACGTAGCGCATATTTTGTTATTTCCTGCACTGGTACCTTGTTTTTATGTATGATAATTACTATCTACTTCATTTGCTTTAAAGCCGTACGAATTGTCGCAACATTTAATTCCCATGGTGATAATAGATATTTGTTTGAAATAACATCAGAAAATGTTGAGCACCCATTGTTTTTCTTAGCTGAAATATTCATAGATTCTACCATCGTTGTATTGTTTTCCTTATGTATAATAGTAGTAAATGTGACGCTTGGAATTTACTTGTTGCAAGTTTTTCGACTTACTACTATACCTGCATGCGAAAAAATTCAAAAATCTACAATAAAACAAACAACGAAGGAGTTCAGCCAAACCTTTTATGCCAATTCTATAATAAACATGTTAAATGAACATGGCAGTCTTATTAGACTAGTCAAAATAGCCGATATTTTCGCTTCAAAAAACCTATTTTTGATTTACTCCCAGTTAGCTGTGGGATCTTGTATCACTGTCCAATGTTTAAAACTTTATCATGAAAAACATACTGGTAATCAATTAATAGGTATTTGTGCACTTTTTGGTGTAATTATATCCTACAATATACTCGTTCTTGGAGCAGATTTCAATGACAAGGTAAGCTTTACAAATAAACATAGGGTGGACATTGGGTTAGATTGTGGTTAAAAAGCTAACAATAAAATTGGCCTTAATTAAAAAAAATGCTTCAATTTTGAACCTGGATTATTTAAATATTAAAATTAGCCAATTAACATAGCCACATAGGTGTTCAATATAAAAATATTATAGCTATTGTATTAGACGTGCAACATGTTGAATGTTGTGGATAGCATTTAATAATTTAAAAAAACAACTTTAATTTGTTTGAACGAAAACATTTTAATTTTTCCAAATAGAATATATATAGTGTATATCTTATGATTTCCATCAATGTAAGTAAAATTATCAGATAATTTAAAATATGTCGGTTTAAATAATTTATTTTATTAACAAATTGACGCTCATTTCAGCGAAAATGTTTAATTTCAATATTGCAAAATTAATTTTTATGGGATTTGTGAATTTTAATTAAATTTGCCATGATCTTGTGTTTTACCGCAGTCAAGAAGAAATCTTGAAAAACTTATGCAACTTTCTGAAAATATCTTAAGTTTAAGCAGACGTGATGAACATGTACGTTACATTTTTATATTGCATACAATATCGCACCATTGATTTATTATGGCTTTTATTTAATTTAAAATGCAAAACTATACTTACAGTAATATTCCTTTTTTCCCAAAAATTCTTATGCTAAACAGTAGTGGGATATGGAAAATTGACTTAATTAAATAAGCAACATGATACGTAAATACTATACAAAATTTATTTATTGATTCAATGCAATTAAAACTAGTGCAAAATAAGTATTTAAATTGGCATGTAAACGAATAAATAACAATTTTTAAAAAGAACAAAAAGTATTTCTAAAGGAAATTTTAATGCATATTATATCACTTATAATTTGTGATTCGACAAAAATATTTTATATATCACCAGTTTTAAATTTAATTGCAATAATTAAAATTTTATTTTATTTTAAATTAAAGATTATGGATTCAATGCATCTGTATGCATTAGTTTACACTTGTAATCCGCTTGGAATAACATTACAGAAATTTGTGATCATTGAGAAAATGAAGATTTTCTGGGTAAGTTTATCTAACGTTTTGCAGACCATTCACACATTAATAGTTTATCCTTTCGACTTAACATTTATTAAAATTTTCTTACATTGTTTTTAGCTGGCAGAAACGTGTCTCGTGTATGCCATAATGGTATATAGTTTGCCATTCTGACAACTTGACATCAGGGACATCTAGTTTAACAGAGTTAACTAGTGATGATAAATAAAGTCATGTAGCACATATTAAATTACTTGTATACATGTATAATCACAAATGTTTGACATATTTTGCTCTATCCTTCTGAGATGAATGCCCTCTGAACTCAATTTATTATCCTCACATATATTTTAAATGCAATAAGCAAATAAGCATGTAAACATTCCCACAATTGATTTTATATTTATATTGTATGCATATCTATAAAATCTGTCATTATCATACACAGTAGCCATCAGATATTTAATATTTAGCAAAATTATACACCATACTGCAAATAAAAAACAGTGACATAAAAATGTAATACGAAATTATACTTTTTTGTTTTACGACATGATATACATGTAGGAGATTTAAGACTACAATGTAGGTTCACTCCGAGTCGGCGCCTTTGATGTTCTGGTGGAGAAAATCTGCAGCGCCGCCCTGTTGGTCTGCAGATATCCACGATTGTAAACGAATCGCAGGTGGGCGTGGCTTCATCGCAGCGATATCTGCAAACCAACAGAGCGGCGCTGCAAATTATTCCCCACCAAAATAAGCGGCGAGTGAACCTACTTATATTACATATCCTGTGGTGTCGGTAACATCAAATGAACAAAAATGATTTGTTTCACTTTAGAACTACCGTGGCGATATCAGCATGAAACTTTCCTCTACAGAAAACATCCGCGAGTGGAATATTATTCCACAAGTATACGACTAAGCAGATGATTGCCTAAAAATCGTCTGCTTAGCAGATGCGTTTGTTGAAAATGGTTTACCATAGTGTGTCCACTCAGTTTGTTGAAACTAATCTGGACAAACGATTTTTGACAAGCTATATGTACTTTGTGGTTTTTTTGTTTTCCGTTTGTCGTATAGTCTGTATGGGGCTTTAAACAATTTATTTTTGACAAAATCGTCATTACGTTTGGGAAAAAAAAGGTTTTTTTAATGAAAAATTTATTCTTCACAAGAATCGATGTTTAAGAAAAAAAAGTTTTAAGAGAAAATCTTGAATAGAGATATAAATATGGAAAACGTGA
>JAQGAO010006539.1:0-12187 GCA_034697705.1 Ommatoiulus sabulosus | reverse complement strand
TTCTGGGGGAACCCTGTATAATAAACCTGCCCTACACTTAAGTTTGTAAGGGGTCCGTCAGATTGTTTAAATATGGCGAGTGGTCCATGATGATGAAAAGGTTAAGAAACCCTGATTTAGAGCATATATAGACATCAAACGAAACGTTATGTATATTTGCTCATCCAAAATGCAGTGTTAAGTCACAAGGTAATTTTTTAGACTTGGAAATTTCACTGGATGGACGAAAAATCAAGAAAATCCTCATCGAGAACAGGCAAGAGTTGGACAGCGTCGATTCAAATAATTAACATCGTTCCATTCAAAAAAAACAAAGAAAATAATTAAAAAATAAATAAATAAAACTGGGTTAAATTCACTTATCTTGTCAGTATCTAGAACTAAATGAATTCCCACGTATCTAATAAAACTTCGACAAGCTCCGGGCAATTTTTTTTTCTGAAAACTTAATTCAGTATACACTGCAGTAATAACTTTTTTCTTAAATTTATGCAGTCCTTTGGCATGAAATATGAATGACGGCAATAGTTATTACGTGGCCGTCATGTCGCTCTCTCCCCAATAAAATAAACAGTAAAATGACTTCAATTTCGAGTGTTGAAAAATCATTTCAAATATTATATCATTTGAGAAGAGGTATAAAACCGAGGGGTGGGAAACGGTATACGAACTGCGTCGCAATTAATGGGGTGTTCAACATCAAAGGTTCTTATCGCTGCCAATTGCACCAAATGGGATGTCTGAAATTACCACTTAAATGCACCGTTCTTTTGATAAGCATCGACTTCAAGGCTGCCTTTTATCGTTCGGGTTCGTTAGTAATTACCATCTTATGAAACAATGGTGTAATTCGCAAATGCGAGCTAACATTTGGAATGTGTCTTTGCATGGGATTCAGTTGGTCAAAAAATGGACGATATAAATCCACTCTTAATGCAATAATTGGTATTCCGGAATAGTAATCCAGGTTGAGATGAAGGTTAAGGGAGCACTTAAGGGGTCCGAGCAGGGGTCACCTCAGCCACACTAGTCTCGGATGAGAAAAAAAAAGTGGCCAGACTCGCACAAATATTTAGACAAGGGGTAAAAACAGTTAAAAATAACTCGAGTTTAAAAGGGCTTTTTTACGATTTCACCATTAAAAGGTAAAAAATAGCAAACATTTTGGACACGGGCCCTGGGGCATACTTAATACCGTGGAATAATGCAGCGAGCCATTTAAATTTTAAATGGAGAATGTCAGTTTCTTCCATGCTAAACCTTCAATTAAGGTGTCCGGACTCAGGATTGTGATATTTACATTACAATACAAACTCTAGATCCGGAATCTAAATTGCACCTGTTATAAGCGTTTGACCGTTTTGAAGCAATTTACTGTACTGTATACGATTGATTGTTCATATATATCACATTAAAGCAGTCTTGACCGTGAAATTTCTCATTCATTTCACCCTTGTTTCTATCTCACTAATCAATCTGCTCTAATCAATAATCGCGAGCAGCCATCATGGCGTACTTTTATACAAATTGTTTTTCTTTTCAAACTTTCATTTTAAATGACTTTGTGAAAACTGCATGCCATTTACGCGAAAACCCTTGAGATGCCAATCTTTTGAAATTCACCGGATCTCCACCTTAAAATATTACGTTGCATTTTATTGTAATTGTAATAGGTTTTATATTTCAAATGTATACGTAAATATTTCGCACCGTGAATTTTAATACTTCACTTTCTTTTCTTCCAATTTTGCCACATGTACAGTAAGTGTGAGTTTATCAAAAACGTACATATTCCATTTTAAATTATATTCATCGTTTGCATAATTTACAAAAAAAATGATAAGTTTTTGTTGGAAAAAAATTGATAAATATGATATGTAGGCCTACTCTATACGATTTTTAAAACTTCGTTATAATGACTAAAAATGTATTTATATTTCTAAAAAAAGAAAATGCTGAATATAGTATCATTATTATAGGGTGCATGTTCAGTATGCTTTTGTTACTTTGAAAGTTTTTATTAGGGGCACTCAAACAAAAGCTTTGCGAATCGCACTCTAACAGTCGTGATCGAATGTCACGTGTGTAAAAGGGACGCATTAATTGCATGGTTTGCAAACAAATACTGTATAACCTCGAGTGCATTTTTAAAACCAATTATAGCGTGACGATTTTACACACGTGACATCATCATTGCTAATGTGCAAATCACAAAGCATCTATATGAGTGTACATGTACCATCTATCAAATTCACTGTACTGTAATTATTTTGTTTGCATGCATTAAAATGTACGTACATGTATAACACCATGACGAAGCGTACATTTGCAAAATAAAATTTAAAAAAGTTGCGTTCAAGCATGCACATTTTAAAAATACATTGTAAATGAAATGACTAATTATGTTCAGATTTATGTTAGTGCATAAATTGTTCATTAAATACATGATATAAAATTTTATTCGTATGACCTAAATGATACCTAAATCAAAATTGGTTATACATGTAGATTTCAATAAAGTAACCTTCTGATGTACTGATTTGCACCCAATCAGACTTTTGTGATATTTAATAATGATCTTTAAAACAATGTAATAAAGTGACATTTCTGATACCCCAAAAACACCTCGATTGAAAACCTGTAAAATAACTTTAAAAAATACCTCCAGGTTTTAGTTTTGGAAGTATGCTAATTTCATTGTCAAAATTCGTATTCATTTGCAAAATGCAAAACGTAGAATAAAGTCACGAGTTATTGTTTGCATTACAAGTTGCAAAGGTGCATTGATTAATCCATGCATCATCGCTGACAGTATTTAATTGCTATAATTTCCGAACACACATCCTTGTTTTCAATTCTGGTTTTCCTGAAGACAGTCGCTCAATTCGAGAAAATAAGGCATTCATTTGTGTTGCTTCCATATTTGGTTTGACCAGCGCACATTGGGGGGTGTGATTGTCCGCTCGGAGGACCCTCGGAGCGCAGGCATGCATGGTCAAAGCACCGAAGTTATAATTAAGCGCTTAATATCGACCAAAGTATTCATCAGGAAGACAAATTAGATTTCATTACTTATTCCGATCAGCAAAACAATGGGTTGTTGTCAGTCCTTCAGATTCAATTAAGAATTAATACGTTGGATTTTATGTGACTGGCCAAGCTGCCAACACAAGGAAAAAGATAAAACTTCTGTCTTCGTTCGAGCGTATGATTTTTCTCCAATTGAGAAAAATCATATTTTCAATACTTTTAATATACGACTAGAAACAACATTTTTTACGGCCTTATCTATTTAGGTTTATCGTTGCTTCGCCGGCTTTCAATAGCAAATTTCGAAATCAATAATAAGCGAACCGCCACTCCTGCAGTCGTTTCGTACGTGGATTTGACTAATTTCACTTCAGCATGAGATTGTTTATTAGTAGAAAAAAAACATTGAAAAACAAAGAAAGCGTAATTGCATGCTGAGCCTACGGTGAAATGAAAGCCATGCAGACGCTCTCTATATCTATATCAATTTACCAAATATATCTATTGGATTTTCCAAATGATATTTTCTACGTCGTCGATACGTTCACCTTAAAAGATCACCGAGTTTGATAAAAATGCCAACCCAAAAGTGCATTTTAATTATACCAAAACAAACGATTTTTATAATGGAAATTAAGATTATTTCCAGAAACTAACATTGATAAGGCTTTGATAAAATGTTGCTTTCTTGAAGGATCGTTATCCCAACTTATAGGCTATTTTATCGGAATTATAGTGCGTTAATGTTTTTCAACATGAATTTGACTATTTAATTAATAGGTGGGAGAATTAATAATAAAGGGGCAACAAATTTCTGCAATAAAAAAAAATAAAAGATTTAGGAAGCGCTAAAATGGATAGAGATGCATTTTTCTGAATTTTTAATATCACGCGAAATTCGTTCAAAACTAGCTAAAATATATATAGATTTTTTTATATATCATGACTTTTTTCTGAATTTTTTTCTGAATCAAATCTAAATAATTTGGGAACTACGCTCGTATTATAATCCCATTTTATTAATCCCCCCGAGTTGCATATATCGAAACTTCAGAAAAAAAAATATGTTGAAACAAAATCCGATCTGATTTTTTTAATTGTTTCCAATTAATGTTTACAACGACGCATTGTTTAGTTTATGAGTTTCTTTGTCATTGGAAAATGGACCAGCAATAAACCATCAAAGCGAAAGAAATGCAAATGGCATATTGCGATGTTATTTTGGATAGTTTTAATTTTATTTTACCCAATGTTATAGGCTCTTAGTCGAACGACAGCTTCGTAAAAAGTTGAAAAAAGAGAACTAAATATATGAACTAAATAAAATGTAGCCTTCCTAATGAATGCATGTCAATTCAACTTTAGGGTGTGTCAATGAGTGGCTAACATTAGTCGATTTTTAACTTTCTAGCATTTGCCATTTTGACAAAATTGTCTTCTTTTAGCCCTTTTCATAATGTGGCTATGGCTATTTAGCCACTCACCGAAAATTAGGAACAATATGTGAAATTACACTTTATAGTTGAATTTTATCATGAAAGGCCCTCAAAAGTGTTTCCCATATTTGGAGATATGGAGGAACAGACCTTACCATGCATCTTTGTAAAGTTATAAACGTCGACTAATTAAATCAATTCTAGCTACACAATTTGTCAGCATTTCATTGCTGCGACTGGAATTACCCAGCAATTCGGGAAAGAAAAAGTGCTGCGAGTGACTCAAGGTTTGGAGGGCACCTTTGGGAAGTTTACTTTTGTTTTTGACTTTTCTGTTATGTTTGAAATGGCATTGGCATTGCTGTAGCAACTCCTTGGCACAAAGAAAGAAGGTCCATATCTGTGACTTTAAAACACATTGACTTGGAATTAATACTCTACAGAGTTAGGGATGATGTTAGTTTACATGGCTGGAACAGAGGGTCAGTATAGCTATAACCCATATATCTATACATGTTGATTACTATATATGTGGAGGTACTTAAAAGCGAATGCGCTTCATAGAACGGTTACCAAGATCAGCACAAATATCTGAAACACTTTGGAATGCTCAACACGACACTCCTAGGTAGTAGAAAACCTATTAGGTTCTCTCGTATGTTACGAGAGAAAACTGTACCACATTTCATAGTTGCCAGGGTGGCACCAGCACCACCGTAGCGGAGCTGACCCTTTTGGCAAGGTGTCATCAGATAGGCTTTTCGAGCCATTAATTGCTCAAACCTTGAACCAAAGTCATGGGGAATCAAGGACAACATATTTACTAGAAGGACTAGGACGTGACCCAGAGAGAGCTGCGTGGAAAACAGAATTCTGGAATCAGGAAATATTTCTGTACTTGACAGGAAACCATCAATCCCAGAAACATGCATGGACACAACATTGCAATGATATACGAGACCTTGCAAGGCCATTGGCCAAGCTAATTCGCAGAATTTGTATTAAAGGTTTCCTGGCCTAACTTATGGCCTTTTGCTCTTTATAGAGCACTTTTGGTGATAACCTGCAGCGCGCGCCATGGCCATGTTCACGCTGACGAGAATGGTATGTTTTCTGGTGAAAAAAAAAATTAGTCTTTCTTGGTGTTCGAAGGGGACAACTGCCACACAAGTTGCACTATACTCTAATGAATATAGTCGGTGGGATCTTATTGGTTTGTTGGGATATCGAACCATGTCCGAACAGACGCCACGCACTTACGGGGCGCGACCAACTGGGCAGTTTGTTGTTGTCAAACTGCGTGACCTTCCTGGTTTTCCCGGCTGCGTCCAGTCGATAATTTGCAACCCTTTCTGATTTGTTGCATAATTGGCTTGGCCTCATTCCCATAACAGCACGGCTCTAACTCCGGGCATTGTTCAAATTCTTTGGTGTTGTACTCGTCCGGCAATGTGCTTTAACGGACCATCAATGTCCTGCTGATGACAGAAGGGTCCAGTGGTGTAGGACATCGGTGCGATTGAACAAGCAGTAAATTGATGCTAAAATCCGTTAAAACTCGCCTGGTTTTTTACCGAATTCACGTTTTGTCCACTCTACATTTTGTTCTTTTCTGCGAGCAGCTTCAGGCAAGGCCACTTCCATCCGGCGCGAGTGTCCTGGCCTTGGGCAACGTCCGAAAGGCGCCACGAAACCAATACTAGAATGGAGTTCTGAGTTGTTTTTTTCTTGACATAAACAAGATCATTTATGACGCAGGTACGAGGACATTATTGCACCTGGCTCAGCTGTAGATTTTTTGGCCAGATACTTTGAATATTACGATAGAAAGAGGTTGCATTTACGAATGATACGATCAGTGAGCACGTGGTTTTTCGAGTATTCAAAATCTCTCCTCAAAAATTCTCAGCGAGAATCATTATCCTAATGTTCCCACCCAATTGACACGCACCCCAGTCGCCCCAGTGATTGATGGTTTGAGAACCAGTTGTATCAAATTATTGGTACAACAAATTGGTGGGCGAAGACAGATTTGTATCATAATGGTATTTTGTACAAACTTACTGTATACACTCTGACTGTATCCAGTACCTGAGTACCTAGCGCTATAGCGCCGCAATTAATACAGCAATTCATCATATTAAACCAAATTTCAGTATTTACATTTGAGTATACAGCTACCTATAGCAGAATATTACGATATGGTGTCATTGGTATGATGTTGTATCAAGTTGGGAAGCACTGAAGCAGAAATGCAACCGATTATTATTTTAAATCAGATTATTTACGCTCGTACTTACGAGTTATGAAAAGCCTTTGACCGTTGTCAAACTTCTGCTGCCATCGTGTGGCAGGATTCGAAAACAAACTCGCTTAACTACTTACGCGCGAAATTTCAACGACGCTTTTACCTTGGGGGGACCACTTGGTGCACCAAAAAGGTCCACTTGAAAGTAATTTTATAATTCGTTACTGATATATTGGCTCGAAAACACTCACCAAATGATATGCACTAATTGGTTAAAAAAACATCGATAACCATAAGTAAATTTTTTAAACTAATTGAAGTGCCGGTTTTGCATCGAGTGCTAAAAGTGCCATTCGTAAATTACGTTTCTGCCTGAGTACCCCTATTATATGAAATCAAATTTGCAGAAACTCATTTGAATGCAGCTGAGAACGCACACAATGCCAGTTTCGCTTCATAATGGCTTATGAATGGCTTTTCTTGAGGCTTGCAACGTGAAATATTCATTTGCGCATAAATCATAAATCATTATGCATGCAGATGGCGCTGGGAGCTTGAAAATGGTCCATTTCACCTTTTTAAGATATGAAACTGCATAGTTTATCAGTTATCACGTCCCATTTACTGTATAAATTTATTTTCTCTACTCATTTTTCACGAGATAAACTAAAAGTTGTAATTCCTGTATTACTCTATGCTTCATTTAAAACAGGAACATTTTTCTCCAAGTAAAACGTGATGGACGTCTAAATCATGGGCTGCATAGTAAATGATGACGTCACTCCTTAAAATTCTAATGATATCGTCATCAGAATTTTTTAAATGCCGTCATCAACAAAATTGTAATTAATTACGTAATTATCCAGATTTTAATGAATGACGCTCTCACTACAATTTAATGGATGTCGCCAATCGGAACTTTTCAAATGTCATCATCAACAGAATTTTTATGAATGATGTAATTATCCAAATTTTAATGAATGACGTCATCAGCTGGACTTTTGATGAATGGCGCTCTCATCAGAATTTTAATGACTGACGTCATCATCAGAATTTAAGAATTGACGCCATCATAATAATTTTTGTGAATGACGTCATCTAAACTTTTCAAATGTCATCATCAACAGAATTGTTACGAATGATGTAATTATCCAAATTTTAATGAATGACGTCGTCAGACTTTTAATGAATGACGCTCTCATCACAATTTGCTGGATGTTGTCATCTGAACTTTTCAAATGTCGTCATGAACAAAATTTTAATGAATGACGTCATCATCAGAATTTATGATATGACGCCATCATCAAAATGTTTGTGAATGACGTCATTCATTCAAAATGTCATATTTTTCAGGCATTTCTGGGACATCTGGACCAAAAAATGTACCCCCTTAAGTCGATGGAACATGTATATATATGCGTCAAAAATTCAAAAAACTTTGGCAATGTATGGTCAGTGAAAGCTCCTACCTGCAAGATGTTTTGCTTTCGGCCTTGACCTTGTAAGAGCGGCCGCGTTGTGGGGCTGTTGGGTTGTGAACCCAAGCCATAGGAGAGACTTTCTACGGAATGTCGCAGTCCATCGTCCTGTCTGTCAGCATAATTGAAAGGAGTCCCTGGCCGTTCAGGAGGGGTCAACAGGATGACGTTCGGCGCATTTCCGGTGCTGTAGCGACCGTTTCGGGCCACCATGTACTGGTCAAGCTCGTGGGGTGAGGGCGGGGAGCCGCAGTAGCTGTTGCGCACGGGGACGACGGTGAATCTTGACCGACGGTCAATTCGGCCAGAAAGCATTTCCGGATCATCGTCGCGGGGCTCGACGATTGAAATCTGCGGCGCCCAGCTGTGGCGCTTGTTCATCGGCGGGTCGTACATGACAATTTCCGGCTGACCAAAGTCTGAATACGGCTGTCCTTGACCACCGCTCTCTTGACCGTTGCCGGCGTCGCGTTGGCATTCTTGGACGTCGCAGTAGCTGCGGGCGCGACGAAGATGACCATCGTAGGACGTTGGAGACAGATAGAAGGCTTCTCCTTGGGGTGGTTGATACTCACTCTTCGATTGATACCACTGACCACTCTGCTGCTGGTACAGCTGACCACTCTGAGGCTCCTGGTAGAGAGGTGATTGTCCACCCCGTGCTTGAGACCACTGTCCATTGCCTGACAGTTGGCCACTTGGAATCTGAATTCGCAGGCCACTCTGAGGCTGTGATGCGTGTCCACCCTGTGGCTCCTTCAGCGACGGTTGGCCACTCTGAGACTCTTTCTGCGACGGTTGGTCGTTCTGGGATTGATTCGATTGAGCAGGCTGCCCAACTTGTGGTTCATGCGTAGAATGTTGACCATGATGAGGATCAGATGGCTGACCAATCTGAGGCTCCTGCGGACTCGGTGGACGTTTTTCTGGCAATTTTTGTGTCGGTGGTTCTTGTTCTGATTGTGGTTCCGTCGATGCTGAATGGTCATCTGGAGTTTCTGGAGAAGGGGGCGATGGCCAGTCGTCGTCTTCAGCGAGTTTCAGCTGACCAATGCTCTTCAGCTTTTCGGCCGGCGATGGAGCGTCTTCGACGTCCAACGCCTTGACCACCACATATTCATCGCCTTCAACTTGACCGTTGGTAAACGGATGACCATTGACCTGCTTGACCGGTGACATTGCTTCGCCGTTGGTTTTGTTTTCACTAGTCGTCCCCACGCTGCTTCCGACCTTTCTGAAAAACGAGCACGGAGTGATCCTTCAGAAAACCTGAATATATTATATAATATGGCATGACCAGAATCATGCATTGGTATCCAAGAGGCGCAGGCATTAAAGTTCTATTTTGGAAAAAGGACAGGGTTGCACATTCCCCCATTGTCAGCCAAGAGAAATCAAAAGGGATTAATGGGATTTCTGAATGGTTAAGTTAGACGTCAATTAAACGTGACATAGGCACATATATTTCTAAGAGCTCGATAAAACGCGCTTTGTGGAGCAAAAATATTTACGCTGATATCTGGGTTGACACAATGGCAACTCTTGATTGCCAAACGAATAATAAATTAATAAAGGACTTACTGGTTTTTGGTAATTCCTTTTGGGCTAATGATGCTCCCTACGTCTTGGGATGGATGAGCTGTCCGTGGCCAGCACTGTCAGGGGAGGTGTCCAATAACTCCTTTGACCTTATTAAAGAGTAGGTCAGTAGCGTGACATTGTCTCGGTGGCTGCTATATGCAGTCTGTAGAAATGAAATTCTTCGTAGTTTGAAAGTGTTTTTGCAATGATGATAATAACTGCATGATATTTGAAACAACCGCATTAATTAATTAATTAATTAGCAACAATTGTTGTTAACAAAATCGAGAACCCAGCAAATGAAATAAAAAAATAAAATCCGGGATCCTCATGCTTGACATATGTATACAGTATGTTATTATCATGTCGATCTTGAGCACGTCACTTCAATATTGCCGAAGTACTATCCATAAAGCATATATCTGAGTACCCATAATATCAACGAATATTTTTTCGGTTAAAGAAAAAATAATAATGTTTAAACAAAGATAAATTATTATGCAGTTTATAAATACATGTTAAATACGGTCTGTCACAAATTTATTGAGCGTCTATGTCCCAAAAACACTAGTATATGGATTGGAACATACACTGTAATTATTATAACTATTTTTTTGTATTTTACGGAATTTTGAATGTGGAATGTTTTTCCTAGTACATACGGAACATTTTCGCATTCTTAAATTCTTGTTCTAAACTTCTAATTAATCTAATATTCCATATGGAATAGACAGTTTTCGCATATTCTATAGAATATGGAATTATTAACGGTTTTTTTTATCTATCTTATTTTTTACGTAATGCAAAGCATTAGCATATTCTAGCGAATTCTTTGAAAGGCTTAAATTCTGAGTACATTCTTTAAATTTTTGAATAAAATAACGGAGAAATAAACAACCTTGACCTGGAATTCTACGGCTGAACTTTACGTTTTAATCCCGTCTGGAAGACGGGATGGAAGACGTCGAATTTGCCAATTTCTACTCGGAAAATGGCCCCTGAGCTAACCATGAATTAAGAAGCATTATAATTTTGCGAGGTTTCCTCAGACCTGGAAAACCTGGAAAGTCAGGAAACTTCAAAATGTCTGGAAAAGTCAGGGAAGAATGACTTTTTTTGGAAAAGTCGGGGAATTCAACGCAGTCAGGGCCATTTGGAAACAATTTTACATTTTCCCAGTACAAATTTGCAACAGTTTGAGGACAAATTTGCGAAATTCACCACGTTTTCCGAGTAGAAATTTGCAAAATTGTCCACGTTTTCCGAGTACAAATTAGCAAAATTGCCCACGTTTTGCAAGGACATAATTTGCAAATTTCTGCACGTTTTTCGAGTACAAATCGGCGAAACTTTCCACATTTTCCGAAAACGAAATTGTCAAATTTTCCAAAATTTGGCCGGTGGTTTGCCGCCCAAAAAACGACGGTCGGAATCTGACGTTTTGCCGACGTCGAACCGCCGGTGGTTTGCCGCCTAACAAACATCGGTCGGAACTCGACGCTTTGCCAACGTTGAACCGCCGGTGGTTTGCCGCCCTACGACGCTTTACCGCCCATGCCGTCCAAAAACCGACGTCGGGCCGACGTTGTAGTGTTACCTGGGTATACATGTACTGATACTGTATGTAATAATAAAACCTAGCTTCCACTCCGTAGAAGGCTTATAAATTTTAATAGAGAAAACGTTCTACATTCAAAATTCCGTATAGAATGCTTAAATTTCAATAGGAAAACGTTACACATTCACAATTTTCGCATTCTATGGAATGAAATTATTAACGTGTTTTTTGTATTTTATACTGAACTCTGAATGTGTTCGCATAGAGTTGTGAATGTTTTCCGTATTAAAATTTAAGCATTCTACGAACTGGAAGGTTTTAGTATTGCATATATGGATTGGAAAATATTTTATAATTTTCGCATTCAATGGATTGGAAATATTAACCATTTTTTTTGGCTATCTTTCGGCCAGTGGGGTAAGCTGTATTTTCCGCACCTTTAGTTCGTTAGATTCAAAAACGATATATTCTAACAGTACATACCTAATGGAACGACGGACGAAAAACGAGAAGTCGCCAGGTCGAAAAACAATAAAACGGCGATGTTTTCAAAGTTGCAAGAAACGCATTGGCAGCCATGTACAGGCGTCTTGCTCGCGAGTTTCAAAATGGCGCAGCTCGCGTCATAAACCTCGTGCAAAAAAGGGGCGTGGTCATCAGAATACATTAAGTTGGGATAGGGTATTAGGTTAGGATCGTGGGGGTGTGGGGGCTTCCAGCCCCCACAGCGGGGGTGTGGGGGACGTAGGCCCCCACTGTGGGGGTGTGGGGGCTGCAGGCCCCCACCTTGGGGGTTTTAGGGGGGCGTCAGCCCCCCTAGCCACGGGGGTTTGGGGGCGGAGCCCCCGGTTAGGTG
>JAQGAO010006538.1:0-12188 GCA_034697705.1 Ommatoiulus sabulosus | reverse complement strand
AACTTTGTGTCTTATTTCGGGGACAAGAAAAAGAGATGCTAACGCATCTAGAAATAAGATGTTTTGATTTGCAGTGTGGTTTTCACTTCGATAACGAATGAGAAATAAACTAAATACATCATGTGCTTAATTAAATGTAGGACATGAACACCTTGTTATAAATTAATGAGCTCGGGAGGGGCGTAATTGTAAAACATATATAACTTATGGTGAAAACTAGTTTGTGTTAATTGTGCGGATTATATTTGAATGAACATTTTTGAAAAATACTTCAGATACGATTTTTTTTATAAACATTGTTCGACTAGGTGCCGATTCTGAGAATACTGGTCGCTAGACGGTGTGCAAGCAGAATGAGGCCAATAGTCCATTGTCTCGGGAATAATAAGTTGTTACAATGTAAACATCGAAAGCACCCTTGAAACCGTGTTGCAAATTTATGTACACGTTGTTCCGTGTTGAATTATCTGTTATACAATCAAGATGAGAAGTGCTTCTTCTTCTTAGAAATGTGACTCGTATTTTAAACGGATAATTAGTGAAATTATACGGCTGAAACATGCATGTTTCTCTCCTTTTAACATCACTGTAATCATAGGTTGATTTACCAAAACCTAAAAAACAAACATGTTTGCGTGTACATAGTAGATTTCCCGATTAACCGGCGTCGTTTCATGCAACCAAGATAGTTAAGGGTACAACGTTTTTAAACATTTCTTTATACAAATAATGAATTATTTCAGACAAAACAAATAAAATAATATCACAAAGTTTTTCCAATGTTGTAGTTTTTGCAAATGAATAAACCAAGCGAATTTACCAATATACTGTATAAATAATGCTAAATGTAAAAAAAATTAAACATGAAGCAAACTATGTGAATATCATATTTTCAGTTTCAAAGATTAATTCCATTAAGATATCTCATTCTCAGGATAATCCTCAAGGTCCATACAACAAAATGCACTCGAGGGACGCTGGAACGATCACTCGAATGGATCTAAACATGTAATGTACATGTACATAATGGTGTTTATTTCGAGCAACTTTTTCCCTGTAGCGACCAGTGCGTCAAGAGTGCACGACTGCTAATTGCGCTAACCCATTTTGCCCTAGCCGCGGTGTTTACCTTACCGTTCCTCCCTAATTGCCTGCCTCATCAACCGTGTTTACAGAGTTTGCAGACCGCGCATAATCATAATTTAATATCGGCTTATTGCCTGCGAAGTTGCCGTCGGGGACCGACTTTGCCTACCGATTTCCCTACATATTGCCAGCAACTGGCACATCATTTGTCAAGTCACTCGAAACAGCGCACCGAGTCATCGTGTTGCGAATGCGCCCATGGCGTTTTTCGAGCATCCGGGTGTGCTGACAGAGCACTATATAAATAATGTGAAAGGCACTTTTTTTCCACCCCGACTACATCGAGGTGCAGATCGAAATTCCTCCTTGATGGACGACTGGGCAACGAGTAACGGGAATGCTCGAAACAAAGAGTAACAATAAATACTTACTCTTAAAATGTGGTAGCATTACTTGCTTCAGGTATAATGTCCTTGAAGTTGTGACCTAAACTGCTTGAGACAGAACACGTTCAACGCAAGTAATAATAATAATAATAATAATAAATTTATTCCGATATTGGAATTGGAACAGGAGGGGTGATAACATCACTTAAACTTCCATGGCACAGTCTTAAGTTATAATATTTTAAAAAGATTACTACGTGCCTATTACATGTACAATCAATATATAGATGAAGTGTTTACAAAATATTTTTAAATAAAAGTTGATGCCATGAATTACTACAGTAAACATTTTTGCAATTTGTGATAAATTCACATAGGGTGTGAGACAAATCAGAATTTATATAGTTTGTTCCAGAGTCTGCTCACTCTTGCCAAAATGAACTGATGTCAACAGTTCTTCATGACAGTTGACTATATGCTAGTATAAATAAAAGCATATATACGTTAAGTATAACGGCAGGAACACAAAACGATCAACGCTGTTGAATGTTCTGAGCGCAGACGATATCAGCAATTTTGCACGTGCTTGCTGAGTCTAACCCGGCAACTACTTGAGTTAGAGCCGTAAGTCACGCACGACGAACGACCCTGTAGTTTTCGGCGTTTCTCCCTTGTCAGGCGCGACCACGTTTTACGAACGGTGCTATAAGAATCGGTTCGCACTATAGGTCACCGCAAATGGCAGTCTGTGACCTCATGTGGCCCGTTTGTGCCACCTATTCGAGAGTGCAGCGTTCGCCATCTGCACGCCTAATTGGCCACCGGCAAAGCCAAGATGGAACCGTGGAGATCTCGCTATATTCGCAGCAATTGCCGCTTTTATGGCAGACGTCGGCAGTTTGAGGGAATTTAGTCGGGGCAAATGGCAGACGGGGGGCAATGATGAAAGCAACCAAATTGCTCAATTTGATGCTATCGCGACGCTGATGTTCGGGCGCAATCGGTCGCCCACCCATTATGAAGACTTTCATCAAATTGTTGTTCTTTTCGTTGGATTTCAAGCTGCGAATGCCTTTCCTTAGCCTTCTCACCTTTTCGACCATCATCCTCGTTGTACGCGTCTTTTTCCCTCTTTTGGGAGTTTGTTCATTTGGTTTCCCCTCGGGCCACGATCCCGGGGGAGCTTTGTTGTGGCGTTGTTTGCGCTCTCGCGCCGATTTTCATCAGGATTGAAGCGCCCTCGGGCGTCCGGTGTCCCTCGCTTAGCTCCCGTGGCGAATCCATTGTGAGTGCGAATCGGTCCTCATTGTTGATGTTGTTCCGCAATTTTCCGCGTCCTCGTCTTTGTGATTCGTGATGAACTCGTAGAAATGAACCCCAATTTGATGTTGCACTTATGCCTGAAGAGTTGCGCTGCACGCTTTATAGATGGCGCTGGGAACTGGAGCTTTTTTTTCTTCTAGCGTGTCTCTGATCGATTGCGATTTCAACAAAATTTCCAAGTCTATACAGATATAGGTATTTGTTTCAATGTCCCCTTTAATATTAATATTCATCTTTCCATCAGTCTTCCCAGCGCATAATTGATTCGATGTTGCGCACCGCATAAATTATTCGGTTTTAATGTACATGTATCTCATGCATGCAGCTGGCATTCAAACATTGATTTGACAATAATTGCAAATCACGGTAATTTTGGATAACAAGTTTGATGTTGCACTGCTCTGCTGGGATTGAACCTGAGGCCAGATCAACTATTGTATATCGAATTGATTTCATCGCGGCTGAAAATAGCCTTCCAGAATTTAATTTCCGGGCAGTCTAACTTAATATTGTCGCATAACTTAATTAACCAGAATTTTAAAGCAGGTGTAGGCCTTTACGGAGGGTCAGTCGAAACAAAATCTTGTTCAGAACCATAATGGTGGCGTCTCCTTGGCAGCCATCTTGGTTCCGAAAATCAAATGCGTCCATTGACCATCGAAAAAATGTTTTTACAAAAAGTGGCATGTAGAACTGAATTTGTCTACATTGTGACAAATTAACTTCAGCAGATGTATATTTTTTAGACGCAGAACTTGCACAAGGTTCGCAGGACCTTGGTAGTGCATTTCTTTTGAATCGTTTTAAATTACCGTAGGGTAATAATTTGAATTGAATTGAAATTGTTCTAAAATAAAAGCACGCGTGTACGGTATACTCCTGCAGGCATATTCATGAATTTGGGGTATTTCTACAAATGTTCTTCAGTTTTAAACAATTATTTCATTGGCTTGAAGCACTCCATTAGGTAACGGATTTTTCAAGAATCGTACGTGGTAGAACTCTGAACTCTTTCAATTTCACAACGAGGAGCGTATACCGCATGCCGCCGTCCTCCAACTCTGAAGAAGCGATTCTCTTCCATCTCTGGAGAAGAGATTTATTCAGAGGTTGCTCCACTAAGCGGGGCACCGCCTCTCCAGCGGGCTTTGATGGTGGGTTATTTTGCCTAATAAACAAAGCTGGGTCCGGGTAAGCCCCCTCATATTGCATTTGAAGTCCCCCGACCAATAGGCACATCCGGCGGGGCATTAGCATGCGGCACGCGCCATCGGGAGTCTATATTCAGGGAGGTAATCAATGTCTTCTGGCCCTCAGGATTCCGGCTGTGATCCGGTTCTGAAAGAGTCGTTGAATTTCAATTGCGGAAATTTATTCGCGATGGAGCTACGATGTGTGGGGCTAGACGCGTGTCTGGAAAATGCCCCGGCGTCCAATTCATGCACTTCTTTAGGTTTCATCAGAAAGCTCCTGAACTAATCAAATTTTGTCGATCCCCCATGCAAAATGACATTTCAAAACCGCTGTCCCTTCGGGCAGTTGCGGGCTAGATCTTCGTGAATAATTTCTCTTGGTGGAGGAATTGCCGGATTGATTGTTCGGGGTCGGAGCTGCCATCGTCGACATGGAACGTTAGGTTCGGTTGATATTATGACAAACAACGTTTTTTTCAAACTGCGGAATCGGGTGTATGCAACCAATGCATGTATTTTTTATAATACCAAAATGTCTTCCAAGTTTTGTCTGCATGGTGGCGGCCAACTGTTTTCTGTTTTCTCGTTTTCTGGCCGCAGACTTAGCTGGCAACCAGTAACAAGTTTTGTTTTGGAAGCTTATAGTTTGTCGGGAGAATTTACACGCTATCTCATAAGGCCATTTAATGGTTTTCATATGTCCATGCGGCATGTCTTGGGCATTGTTTTTATATTGCATTGTTTACTACCTGGAAAACCCGGCTTCGCCCGGGCTGTATTTAAAAGTTACGGAAAGACAGTTTGAGAGTATAAGGAATTGTTAACCCTATGACTTGCTACCTTGCCTTGTGCCGTTGAATTCCTTCCCGATTTACGTATAGTTTGAATACGACTTGCTAGATTGGGGCGTTGAACGTAGTTTCGGCCAAATTAGAAAGATGAGCGCAGCACCGCAAGTGATGCGTGCAATGGAAAGGGGCGGCCATATTGGGAGTCAAATTAAGGGTATTTGTGTCTAAAATGTGCGAGCATGGGAAAAGGTAATGTTTTCGGGATCGCTAACACCCCTAGTTGTTTTCTCGGGTGTGGAAAAGTATTCCTGGAAAATTGGGGAGCATTCGGGTGAGTGAATCAAAAGTTGCTGCGGAACAAGGCCATCCACATACATATCTTCTTTATATATATGACAACCTTGTGTTAGAAGGCACGAGTTCCACTTGGACAAGCGGCCTTTTTTTCACTTTTGCACATAGATTGTACCAGTTTGTGGTGCACGAGAGTCATGCCAGCTATAGGTAATTGTCGAGCAGGTTTGATAAATTGATTTCTGCATCATTGTCATCGACTCAAATGAGTTGCTGCACCTGCTTTTGCCAATGCGTGTGGTTAATACTCGTCAAGAATACAGACGCAGCTGCGTCGATAAGATGTGATCACGCACGACTGCCTGACGCGATATTTTCAACAAAATTGAAGGCGCGGAAATGCCAAGTAATGAAGTTCTTTTCTTCAGTTTTTTTCCCTCTATTTTATGGAAAAAGACGCAAGCGTCTCTTTGCGTCAAGTCGAGTGAGTCGTTCCCATTAACTAATCCTGCGCCGCGCATTCGCTTAGAAGGGCATGCGTCAGTGAGTGCATCTTCTGACGCCTAGAGGGATGCGTCACTTGTCCTCTTCCTAAACAACAAGCTATAGTTGGGAGATTTAATGAAATGTTTCTCGTCGTGCTATGGACTTAACGCTCAAAGCATTTACAAACAAAAGGTCCACCGGCTATCACTGCAAGTAAATGTCATTAAATTAACTAAGATCAATCGTTTTAGTATGCGATTTAAATGACTTCAAAGTTTGGTTTCATGAAATAGGTTGATCAATCTTAATTGTGTTAGAAGAATGATTCGGACTAGTAACTACGTCAGGGTCACGTTCGAAAGATAATGCTTCCATCTAAATTAGCTCATGCAGGGCCCATTTGCAAACTTTTCACGTAGTTTCTGAGTACAAAATTGCAAAATTCTTCACGTTTTCCGAATACAGCTTTGCAAATTTTTCCACGTTTTCCGAGTACACATTTGTAAGATTTCCAACCTTTTCTAAGCACAAATTGCAAAATTTTCCAGCTCTTCGTAGTACAAATTTGCAAGATTTTCAACCTTTTCCAAGCACACATTTTCAACATTTACCGAATACAAGTTTGCAAAACTTTCTACATTTTCCGAATACAAAATTGTAAAATTTTCGACATTTTTCAATGTTAATTTTCAATTGAAAAAGTTTCAAAATTGTCATTATTAAATTTTCAATAAATTGTCCTCTTACAGTTTTGCGAAATTGTGGATTATATTGGCATGTGTCAATTTTTGACATTGTCATTGCATAGTCAGGAAATTTTTTTTTATAAACCTGGAAAAGTCAGGGAAGTTGAAAATGAAATTTCTGGGGAAACGCTGTACGTGCGTATAATGTGGATATATACTTGTCTTTCGTGTGAAATTTAGTTTTAATTCAACGAACATTGCTTGTGGCATGCAATTTAAAATGAAGGTAAAATTAGACTTCCGTTTCCCAAGCTTAGTTGTAACAATCCGTGCTCTGTTGTTAACCTTAACAGCGAGAGACGTTACTTGGTGAACGGCATGGGATAAGAGTCAGCAAATTTTCCAAAAGCTGAACAAAGCTGTAATGGCGTTTGGGTTGGCGAGGCGGTTATCCATTTGTGCCAGTCAGTGCCTGTCGTAAAGTGTTCCCAAAACTCAGTTCCCTCGCAGGAAGTGCTCCTTAGGGACCACTTTTAAACGCTTCATGGATTGAAAAGGGTTTCTTCTCATTGCCGTCTGCTTTGAAGGTCAATGGACGGAAGAGCGGCGGATGGCTTGGCACCATGGTCTGAGCAAGACTTTTGCCGGTGGGAAATAGGCGATGTCACGTGATTCCGGCACGCTGAAAAGGATTAAAACCGAATGTGTTGTATTATCCTGAGCTTGGATTAACACATTTGGAATACGGTTATCCCGCATAGAAATGAAAGATGCCAAGAATATACAGTAAAATGTGTAATATATTTCAGCATGTTTTATAAAGGAGTTATGAAATTTTAATGTTAATCATAAACCAGGAGAAAAACTTGATGGAGCATGTTTACGAAGCAAATTTTCATTTGGGCAAGATTTTTTCTTGTGTTCCAAATTTACTTACGCAAATGGTATATACACACATTATTTTGTCACACATTTGCACATATTTTAAAGTTGTTTGAGAATGGAATGGAACAGACATGTGACACCATACATTATCACGAGTTCTTCTTTGAAGAACCTTTAGATTTTCTTGCAAACATATCTCTATATACCTGTATTAAAAGTTACATACAGTAAACGATAATGTTAAACAAAAAACCTGTTCTTTATGGAATGAATAATTTTTAGTAGATTATTTTTGATGCAATACAGAAGGCTGACAAATTACTCCATATGCTCAAATTCCCATCAAGGTACTATACGTAAATTGTTAAACTATATTATGCGAAAGTAATGGTTTCGGGTCGTTATTTTAATCGACTTCGATAGAAAGAATTAAGGTTACTCTTGTCGTTAATTCAAGCACTTTAAATTTTTAGAGCCCTAGGACAAATGCAATATTATTTACCCTGTCGTTGATCACCCTGTTTACTATACCCAGACTGCATGGTTTAATTATAGACAAGTACTTCACATCCCGGTATCAGTTTCTTTAGGAAATTTCTCGTTGATCTTTACGTATAATATATACGGGAACAAACATGTTGCGTGGTAATCTGAAAATGTAATTGCCATTCAATACAATTTGAGCTGAACTTATCGTAAAACGTGTTTTAATTCCAATGTCTATCAAAGAATGGATACTAATAAGGGACTTGGAAATCCCTCATTCTTAAATTAAAACATTTTCTCCATTTCCCGTATATGGCAATGTCAATTCCTATACTTATTTCGCTGTTTTTAGAAAAATAAAAATTAGGCAACTCCGATTCGCTAGAAAAGCGAACGGGAGCTGATCGAGCATTTCGTCTCCTCATTATTAAACCTTTTGGGAAAAGAATTCCACGCAACATCGTAACGATTGTACTCGCCTGGAAAACGCTACCCATTGGTATTTTTTAATGATATCCGTAGATATACATGTAGTTCGTCTATATATAATTACTGCAAAAAAGCGGCTTCATTCTCTCGCTTAGTTTGGATTTTTTTTCACGTAGACTTACATTGACGATCTAACGCTAATCAATTTGATGCCGACCTGGACTCCTAAATTCGCAGCAATTTGATACCATTCTCGTCCTCTGATTGGTCGGTAGTTTCATACTACGATCATAGCATGCGGGAAAAGGTTGTAATACTGAGCAGCTATGAAGAAAAAGTAGCCTTCGAGTGGCTTTATTTCTATGATGTACCCATAGCTTTTTCAACCAATCAGGATGAGGAAAGTAAATAGTCTCACTATAGAAATGCGAGTTCTATGCGCCAATAGCACTATGGCGCTTCTATTACGGGGGAAGGGAGTTGCCTAATTGGAACTATTTAATTTTAGCTTATAGAAGTATATAGAAGGCACATGCACTCATGAGAAGAAAAAAACATCAATAGAAAAACTGCCAAACAATGAGGAAAGTGCTTTCGTTGTGTGAGAACATAGTTTAATTCCAAAATCAACTCAAAACACGATAAAAAGTATGCTTTTCACAGTACTAAAAAACCATTTTGAGTTGCAAATACTGTTTGAATTGCGGAAGAATAAAAGCGTGTTACCTCGTTTCCCGCATTCTTAAATAGGTGGCAGCACCAAAGGCATCTTAAGATGAGCAACAGTATAGCTTAAAATTTTGCTGCGGTACATGGCCACACTGCCTCACGGCATGCAACCGACTTTTTTTATTAATCAGGATCAGGATAAACTGCTGTCAGGCTAAGAAGACGGCCGAGAGTGCGGGAATGACAGGCGAAATTAATCGCCTTATCTCCTGCCTGGCTCGCATTAAGGCTGAGATATGGCCGACTTTTTGGAAAATCCACCCCGTGTCCTAGGCGCAGGATTTTTTACATAAAAATAGACTTTGGATTACGGAAGAACTATCACTCAAGCTATGACAATGAGGTGGTTTTTTTGGAGCAAATTCCGTCATCCTTGTCCACGATGTCTTCCGCGCATCCACGACGGGGATTTGCCCGAATAAAACAGCTATTGAATGGCGGGTTTTGAATGATAATGCGGTCATAATGTAGCGCTGGAAAGTCCTTTGAACGACTTGGGATCTGGGCTTAAAGCCTTTGCCAGAATTCGGGAGGGATTCGAGGCGGTTGCGAGATTTCACAACGTTTTTATCACTTTTTTTTTTTTTTACTCGTTGACAAGAAGTTGGTGGCGGAGACACGAAATGTAGTTCTTCGCAAAATAGAATTGAAAGTAAAAAAAAATGAAATATTCTTTAACACCGAGTTATCGTAAAAACGTATAAATTAAAATGGCTGGTAACGTGTTTCCTGACTTTCACGCCTCGTCGCATGATCAAAGACATTTGGATTGAACTTTTGCTAAAAGCTAAACCTTAAGGCCAAAAGGTGAAGGAATATGTTAAAACTGGATTCATTTTTATCAGTTAAAAAAGATGCTAAATTTTAAGATTTTTGACATGCCTGAAACGTGATATCATTGCAGCATCAACATGTCATCTTCGGAACGACATGCATGCATGTTCTGCTTGATGAGAAGGGATATTTTATATTGGAATATCACATTGTTTTATAAACGGCTGTACTTATAATGGCTTTCATGTATATCTATATACATGTACGTTTTTTTCTTATAAATTGATACGTTTGCAAGAATATATTCCACATTTTTAATATTCAAATGTGTTTCAAACATATTTCCATTCCAAATTTGCACGTCGTTCTCATTTAACTGAATATGTTATTCAGGTTGGAAACGTGCGTATAAAAGAAATTTAAATTTGTGAAAAATGTACATGCATGTAGTTTCATTTCAGGATTACAAATACATGTACATTTTACGTTTGTTAAAAATGGAACTTCTACTTTGCGTTTTAATTAAACATTATATGTGCGTTGCATTACTGTATACATAAAAAAATGACAAGTTGGCATTGGAACATGTCATTCTAAACTTAATATTTAATGCCATGCGTATTAATATATTAAGAAGTGATGAGTTAAATATGTAATTACATGAAATAATCATTTAAAAGTGCATGCATGGCCTGCACATGGGAAACATGTGTATAGTATAGGTCAATTATGGACAGATGACAGTATTCCAAAACATATGATATGGTTTCCTGGCATACATGTGCCTTGCATATGCAAATGTTGTTAGACTGCGCGTGGATACATTTTTATATGTCTTTAGAAGTGTTCAAGTGTTCATCCATATCCAGTATGAACAATAGCCAGTGTATATACCAAACGTAAATGTTTGTATACAAGGCAACTTTATGAGACTATATACGGCGCATGCATCAATTTTTGCATTCGCGATTGTTTGGCAACCACGCAACAAGCTTTTTGCCGTTTCATTTTTATTCACATGACCGAGCATTTCCGTAAGAGAACACGTTCCCGTTTTTTCACAACATTTCAGCGCGCATCCAAAACCAGGTTTTGAACAATGCAAGAAAAAAGTCACTGTTGTCGGAGCTTTCATAATGGAAGTCATTACCGAGCAACTTTTTCCGCATCAGTAATGCTTATGCTAATTTCCCATTATTGCAATTCCGAAAAGGGGATTTGCGTATAGCTGCATGGAGAGCTCTTCAGCCGATACCCATCGTTTCTGCATTCCGCCCCACAACTCGAGGTGTAATTTATTCGCTATACCTTTTTATTATTCATGTCGGAGATGTTGACTGAGACGATTCCAGGAATTAGCTACACTTAATTAGCTTCTCAAATAAATATTCGTCGAAAGAAAGAGAAAAAAAACCAGAAATTGCGACAGCTTAATCCTAAATGTTTAAGTGCTAATACTCGGGTAACTGCGCGCCTCCATAACGGAAAAAAAAGTTGCCATTTTTGCATCACTGCGTGCGTGGTGAGAAAAGGCATGCGCGCGAAATATGAGGCATGATGCGCATGTTAATTAAATTACTTTTACACTCATTTAAGCAGATGCAGTCGATTGTAACTCGCAGATTTCGTTTAGCCTATATATGGAAAGTCATTTCAGTTGCTTCGCTCACCTGGTTTAAAAGCTTTTCTTGTTAGCTCGTTTTATGAGAAGGATTTTGAGCTCAGAAAGCTATTGATGGTACAAATTCCTCGTCAAACGACTGCGTGCACGAGTTTCAATTCATCTGCATTATAGAAATGTATATACAATATGTGCTGACATGCATGTTCACGAATGGCAACAAAATGTTTAATGGAAATTTTGTTGTTTCAATAACAAGTTAGTTTGTATATATACGTGCAGTGTTCGAGGATCGACTCTTTGTAACAGCAGTATACTCGGGCGATGATGTACAGAAGTAGATGTTAACGTAAATGTAAATGTAGATTAAGCTACACGTGACGGCGCATGCGCACTAAGCATGTCTTGCTCTTACGTATTTATCGAATTACAAAGGACACGTCGAATTCAAGGATAAATGTTAACGTAGAACAAGAAATGCTTAGTGCGCATGCGCCGCTTGGCGGAGCATAATCTTCATTTACATTTACGTTTACATGCATCTACATGTACCTACGTAATCTCTCGAGTACCGCTATTATATAGCATGTATTGACTGCGGTGCATATACGGTGTAATGTTTAATATTACGTCGAATTATACTTTGAGAAAGTATAAGGATGGTATTTAGAAACAGAAGCGTGCTATAGCGTAAATTAGAGGAAATACATGTATTCAAGTAAATAAATTCTAAATTTGGAAGGGGACTATACTTGTACTTGCTCGGAATTATTTCGTATTCATGGAAGAGCTCGTTACAAAATATTGAAGCCGTTTTATTTAAATGTTAAAATCACGTATACATGTACTGTATATTATTAAAAAAGATTTCTTAAACGGTTGGTTGGTTGGTTGTGGATTTTTTAACGTTGGCCTATTTCTGCACACGAGGGCTAAACACCAACGCCAGGGAATGTGCCAGCGTCACCTAACTGGGAATTTTGCATACGAGGGGGGACTTCCACCCCCACAAGAGGGAT
>JAQGAO010006537.1:0-12190 GCA_034697705.1 Ommatoiulus sabulosus | reverse complement strand
ACTGGTTTTTGGCATACCAAAACACGTTTTTTCGACTTTTAAAAGCAATATTTTAACAGTTTTTGAGCAAAAATTTGCTAATTTTCCCGTTTTTAGAAGCAAACTTTGGGAAATTTTTAACAGTTTCCGAGGATAAACTCGAAAAATTGTCCACGTTTTCCAGGTACAATTTTGAAATTTTTTCACGTTTTTCCAGTACGAATTTACAAAAAATTTCACGTATTCCCAGTACAAATTTGCAAAATTTTCCACGTTTTCTGAATATAAATTTGCAAAATTTTCCACGTTTTCTGAATACAAATTTGCAAAACTTTCCACGTTTTCAAAGTACAAATTTGCAACTATTAAAGCTAAGAGATTGCATTAAATTTCAATTTTGTTTTAAAATTCCTATAAATTAGGAAGGAAAGTTAATTTTTTAATATTTACATTAATTTGATTTTGTATTATTAAACCACTGAACCATTAAATTTTAAAAAAATGTATAGAAGTGGAAAGGAGGGAGCGGATTTTTAAACTTTGCACATGGGCGGCTCACATGCACGGCGCGGCCCGCCCCGGGCCCCCACTACCTCCGCTAAGTTTGCTATAGCTGGATTTAGGATAAAATAAGTCAAGTTTATTTTTATATTTATAACAAACTACATGTATATGGACCCGCAACGCCGGCCCCTAGGCAAGAGGCCTAGTCAACACCCACCTTCCATGGAGCCATGCATACTCCTATATACATGTAGTTGCATGGTTTCTTAAAAATTCGACTACATGTACAAGATAACAGTTGCTGAAAGTTCGACATCTTGAACAAGTTATATTTTCCAATCTATTTGATTTGTATTTTGTGTAACACAAATATTTCGATAGATTCAAACAGTTTATGTGGTGAAATGTTTTATGGCATTTCGACGGGTCATGTGTTATGTTAATTTTCAGGGTTCCCCCAGACTTGGAAAACCTGGAAAAGTCAGGGAACTTGAAAATGTCTGGAAAAGTCAGTGAAAAATGACTTTTTTTTGAAAAAGTCAGTGAAATTAAACAAAGTCAGGGCCCATTTGGAAACATTTTTACATTTTCCCAGTAAAAATTTGCAAAATTTCCCACGTTTTCCGAGTAGAAATTTTAAAAATTGTCCACATTTTCCATGTGCAAATTTGCAAAACTTTTTACATTTTCCGAATACAAAATTGTCGAATTTTCAAAATTTATTCATGCAAATTTGCTCTTTAATTTTTTAATTTTTTCTATTTAAGTTTTCAAAATTTCATTAGTGAATTTGAAAAAAATATTTTACTGTGTCGATTTTGGAACATTATCATTGGTCAGGACATTTTTTTTAAACATGGAAAAGTCAGGGAAGTTGAAAATGAAATTTCTGGGGGAACCCTGATTTTGATAAATGTAACGTATGAAGTATGTGCAAAAATATCTAATGTATACGAACTATTTGATTTTGGTTTAATTTCGCGTAAACGTTATATGCCCGAGGTTCCCTTATTTTGAACGCGTGTTCGTTTGAGGGTGACCCACAAACGAACACGCGTATTGCACACGAGTTCAGGGATGTAATAAATCAAAAGGGTTGCACCAACGCCCTGATAGCCACAATAGATATTATTGCCCAAATTGTAGGGATAAACGGTTTGTTTCTCCCCATTTCTTCCGGATATATTGCAGGCGGGCATTAAAAATGTAGGACAATGTAACCTTTAGCTATGCAGTTTTTCACGCAATGTATCGATAATGATTGTATGTTCCTAATGTGAGAATATCGTGTCATCTGTTGATTTACGACACTTTTATTTTGCTACATGTTCGTATAAGTACTGCAGTTTTTTTTCCAAAATTCACCATGCGTCGGAATTCATTATTTTTCAAAGCACGTTTTATTTTAATCCAATAATTATTTACCTTTTTTGGCAAATGATGTTCAGTTAAAACGACTTTTGATTTGATTTTTGATAGAAAACACCTTTTCGATGAACCTCAATTTTAGCGCCCTCTAACGCGAGGTTCAATCCATGACTGGGTTACACGAATAGATAAACATCTGAAATGTAAACAAATATAAATATATGTACATGTAGTTGGCACAGTGAACTTTGAGGACTTTGTTTAGTTTTTCTTTTTGAAAATTCCTGTAATTAAAATTTTTAAATGGGCGGAATTAATTACGGAGCCTTTGAACCGTTACTTGTCTCTGCTGTTTGGCCAAGTGGGCCAGTATCGATTTATTCGTATATTGGAAGAACTTCTTGAAGATAAAAGATGGTATTTGTTGGCAATTTTACATAAAATTGAGCTCATTGTGTAGGACAATCTTCCAAGGTGCCTCGTAATTGACAAAAAAGGGCAATTTCAATTATGCGATATTGGCATAAAAATTGAAAAAGTTGATATGTTCAAATCTTTACATTGAAAATGAAAATAAAAAAAAATCGGTTGCTTTATGAGACCATGTCATCGCCTTTCAGTGCACTATTCGGTTCGCAAATTTATGAGCCAATTCCCAAACAATTATGGGTTATAAATAATCCCTAAGTGGTCCGTTCAATGGCTTATTATTCATGGATCCATGTGGGAAGCAGGGCGCAATTACCTCAGGGAAAATGACGTCATTTCCCAGTATCGTTTACACAGTGGGTCAGCGGGGGAGTTTGCTGATATTTTCGAAAATTCCCAAACGAAATATATTTTAAAATTTGTACCACGTTCTTAAAATGCATTCAACCCCTCCTTTCGGCTCTGTTGGTTTGGGTTATTATTTAAGTGATGGATGGAAAATTAAGATAAATTTCAAAGTTTTCAAACCCAACGATGCAGTGTAGTGGAAATGGGTTTCACTCCCTCTGGATATGCTTTTGTTACCAACTTTTTAAAAATACAATTTTAGAAGAAATTTTCTCTGCTGAGGCTCTCGAGTCGTGACTAGTTTCACGCAGCCATTGTCTGTACTGTTGCATGATTATGCGAAAAAATTAATTCCTCTCAAAAATTCGTTCTCGCAGATTAGATTTATGGATACAGTATCAAAATGTTATTAACTCCGAGGTAATGCTCGTTGCTTTAAAAACTAATAAACAATATACTGTGTTTCAATGCCCTGGCTGGTTATCATCATTCCATGACTGTAATGCACATATTTTATAAACTGCAGTCCAAGGTAACGTAGTTAAAATTAAAAATTTAATACAAAAATAATTGCAAAACTACGTATGGATAGCAAAGACATTTTCAATTTGTCATCTGCAGATATGCATTGATGTGCTTGATGTGCATCGAAATATTCTGTCATTTCATGTACGTTTTCTTATGCAAGGATTAAAAGCAGTTTGTAATCTATTTCAAACAACTGCAGTTTAATAATATGTATGTTTAATAATATGAAAATGTATGAAATACTTCATAAACTGCAGTTGTTTGAAACACGAGTATTTTTAAACTGCAGTTGTTTGAAACACGAGTATTTTTAAACTGCAGTTGTTTGAAACACGGGTATTTTTAAACTGTAGTTGTGTGAAACACACGTATTTTTTAACTAATTCAAACTACAGTTTTAAAATAATTCAAACTACAGTTTATAAACTAATTCCAAACTACACTTTGAAAAACTAATTCCAAACTACACTTTGTAAACTAATTCCAAACTACACTTTATAAACTAATTCCAAACTACACTTTGAAGAACTAATTCCAAACTACACTTTGTAAACTAATTCCAAACTACACTTTGTAAACTAATTCCAAACTACACTTTGTAAACTAATTCCAAACTACAGTTTATTAACTGATTCCAAAAAAAAGTTTATACACTATTTCGAACTGTCATAGTTTATCACAGTTTATAACTGCATTCGCGGGGCAGTTTACTGCCATTTTCAATGGAATATTTCCTGCTGAAGAACATGGTGAGGCAGAATGTTACTTTTAAAATGTTGTGTTCTGAGCATAAACTTAATATCTAATTATACATCTCTGGTCACAGGCTTTACCATTTTACTGTACACACTCGAATGTTTACCTGCGCTTATTCGAACTCCCATGAGTTCCAACTTCCAGTTGTCCACCTCTGGTGACCATCTGGCGTAACGCCGCTTCAGACCGGAAGCACACTCACCCTAGCGTATCCCCTCATCACCCCTGAGCTCCCTTGTGTTTCTGTTACGGCTATCTTCACTTTCTCATGCTTCGGATAACCCTCTTTTGTTTTATTTCCCCCTTTGGCTTGTCTGCCGTGCTGAATTTTGTCTGTGCAAAAATGACCACAAATTTTATTATTTCCTGAGAAAAATATATTCTCAACCTCTGATCTCATTATGAAATACAGGGTGTATGCGTATGTTGTTTTCATGAGAAATTTAAACGCAATTGCTTGTAAGTTGGATTTTGAGATGAAAATTACAGCCAGGATGGACATGAAGTTTTTAAAGTTTTAAATATAATTACATTGTAAAGAAACTTAATCCTAATTAATTTGCAAAATATTCAACAGTTTCAGAGTACAAATTTGCAAAAATTTCAACAGTTGTCGAGGCCAAATTTGCAAAATTTTCAACAGATTTCGAGGACAAATTGCAAAATTCTCAACCGTTTCAGAGTACAAATTTTCAAATAAAATACATTTTCGGTATACAAATTTGTCGAACTTTCAAAAAAAAAAAATTCATGCTAATTTTGAAAAATTTCCAAAATTGTCATTGGAAAATTTTGCAAAATATTGAATATTGTCCTGTGTTGATTTTTCAAAATTATGGATAACATTGGCATACTGTATGTCAATTTTGACATTAGCATTGGTTAGGGAAGTTTAAAATAAAATTTCTGGGATGGGAACCCTGATTATAAGTATTTCGTTTTCATATATTTTTATCAAAAATGTATATCTTGAAATGATTTTCAGTAAAAATTCACCAAATTCCACGCTTTTACAAATTCTCTCAATTTTATCTTTCAAAAAATTTTAATTTCGAAAATATACCTTGTACAAATGACAAGTATGAATCAAATTAAATGCAAATTAAATTTTATAAATTCAATTTATTTAACAAAAAGCAATGTACTTCCAAACTGCTATAGTTGCCTAATGCACCGAATATACATGGTGCATCAGAAGTAGTTTTTCAATGATAACAGCAACAACAATATTGGAGGGAATGGAACTTGTGACGCACCTTCAATTCAAGTCAGGGGACATTTGCTCACTGTACCCGAACATTTTAAGTGTGTGTGTGTGTGTGGGTGCAACTTGTAACGAAGTTGTTGCTTAGAAATTATATTATAATTGAATGGTTATTCCTAGCTCTATATACTGGATAGTGTTTTGTGCACCCATTGTTTCATTCGTATGTTTCTCCCCCCAACTACTTCACTGTACCCCTTCCGTAATTACTGGATTTCGTGTAGCGTAGACAAAGCGAGAATGGACTCAAGTGACCATTAGCATGAAGCGGCCACTGCGGGACATGGGAAACACGTTTCACCTACTGACATAATAGCTGACATTTGAAAAGTGTTCATGAACGGACCAATGCAGTTGGAGGGGTACATATGGAAAAAAATTAAAGGGATGTGGGTGGCGAAGGAAGAGGAAGGGGGCACAGGTTATCCCACCCCCATCACCTGCGTGGGGTGAACTGCTGACCCTTTCCATTAATTATAACATGATGGTTATCAGTGGTTATACAGGCAGAAAGCGACCTATAACTCAGTCAAGTATAATTGCTATTGTTTTACTGAAATTATGCAAAGTTTTACAAGCAGTTTTAAGTTGGAATCTTGTCCAAATTTCCTGTTTCCTTGGATTATGATTTCGTTATCATTAAATCTTTTCCGTTTTTGATAATTCCTAATTTATGGATATCGTGTTGTAGAAATATCATAGTTAAAATGCCACAAACTATGCTTTTAATTAAGGTATTGAAGTTGTAAAGTTGCTTGACTGTAAAGAGGCCATGTGGCCATGGCATCCTGACATACTGTATGATATTCAGCACAGACAATATTATTGGGAGCTTTGACGCTCAAAATATGAGTTTGAATTAATTGCCCAATTGTTCGTGTCTGAATTTCTCATCCTAAATCTGAGCCAGAAATTTCACATCAGAGATATACACCATCCTATGAGGATAATTTCCGTGGCAGTATATTTGTTGAATTGTTACCTGAACTTATTTTTGTGCAGAGATGTATTAATTTTTTATCTGTAAAAGGATGGTCCATTTCTCACACTTGAAAATGCATTTGTTGCCTTAAAAGGTGTTTCTGGATGAAGACCATATCCTTGAAAATGCATTGTTAACTAATTCTCAGATGGATTCCTGAGTTGACGTGCACTCCATCATTATGTTTATTTTTATTGTTTTACTGTTTGTGATCTCGTTGAATTTGACTGACAAATGATTTTCTAATTGGATGAATATGGTCTCCAGTTTCCTGTTCCACTTTCTACTGATTATTACTTCAATTGTTTTAATGTCAGTTTTTATCAATTAACAGGCGATTCACATTCCTGTGCGGATCGTGGTGCAAGATGCCAATGACAATGTGCCAGCGTTCGTTAATGCTCCTTATGTGATTCAGCTCAGTGAGGTAATTGCAGGGTTTTATACCAGTCATGGAATTCTTGGACACTAAAAATGGCATTGAGCTCGTATTGCAATTATAACTTCAAGAATTTTCATTATAATACTCTTATTGTATACGTGTGGTCTAATTATATTAATATGACATGCTAGAGGTTTTTTCTCTCTGAGAATTACGGTAATGGTAGTTTTAGGCTTTTAGCCGTAGAATTACAGTAAATATTTTCGAAAAAATTCTTTAAATATAAATAATAAAGTCGGCTTCACTGCCTAGCAGCATGGTCATTAATTTTAAAATTAAAGTATAATTTCTCTACATATGTTTTCAGCTCGAGTTTGAATAATCAAAATAATTCGTTGATTTGAAATTCAGTGTCTGTAGTGACCACTGAATTTGTAACACCGATCTTACAAACCATGCATTAACTTACTGTTAATGCTTAGGCTACTGTTAACTTACTGTTAACTTCATAATTATTTGGCTCATTTGCATTATTTTAGATGAACCATATAATACTTTATACATGTAAATGTTTTAAACCAATGTTTAAAAGTTAATTCGTTTAACGATCATTTGCTCTAGTCAATGTCCCCAGGAATGGTCATCAGTTCTGACATGATCAAAGCTTTTGATCGGGATCAGCCCGGACCTTTCAGCACTGTTCAATACAGCGTTGTACCGGGAAAACATTCGGTATGGGAAATAGTAATATTTCACAAATTTTGTTTCTTCATTTTCCTCCTAATTCTCGTTGTGATTGGCACTTTTAATCGTAGGACATTTTGGCCTTTCAAAGTGCATTGGCCCCCACTTTAGTTATTAAAAAACAACTGGATTATGAGACTTTGCCGAATTTTACGGTCACCATTAAAGCTCAGGTGTGTAATTTAAAACTTCGTCGAATAATTACGCCTACTCCAAATTGTGTGGACTAAACATAAATATGTAATATTTGGTTCCTACAGGATCAAGGTCAGCCACCGTTATATAATACTACTACATTAACCGTTCATGTCTTGGACGCCGATGACCAAAATCCCCGTTTTACCAACCAGTCTTACTTTGCCATATTACCATCAACGAATTCACCTGTACGTTCTTTCAGAACTATGTATAAGTGTACTTCTTTCTTTCTTGGAAATGACCCTCTTTAATTATCTTTTAATTTGGATAATCGAATTTAGGGTGACATCTTGGAAGTTGAACCTGCTCCTTTAGAAGCTCTCGATCAGGATAAGGACTTAAACGTCGCAGTTTATTACTCATTCGAAGCAGGTAGGGTAACTGATTGCTTCGTTTTATCAAAAGTGGACTTTTGACTTGCACATCTGAACCCAAAATTTGCATACGCCTTCTTAAAATTAAAAATTTCAGAATCGGCAGACAGCACTTATTTCAACATCGATTCAGAAACTGGTTTGGTTTCTCTGAGATCGACGATTCCTCCTGATATGATCTTTCCAGTAACTCTAGTCATTCGTGTAAGAAATTTATTTCGGCAAAATTATCTTCACAATTTTTGTTGCATTTGACGATAAAGATAATAATATACGGTTTAATAAATACAGGCCACTCAAGTAGACAATGAGGACAGACGCGATCTTACCACACTGACCGTTGCCAGGAATTCCATATTCA
Source organism: Ommatoiulus sabulosus (assembly GCA_034697705.1). NCBI lineage: Eukaryota > Metazoa > Arthropoda > Diplopoda > Julida > Julidae > Ommatoiulus > Ommatoiulus sabulosus. The sequence continues at coordinate 3,973 of JAQGAO010006537.1, read as the reverse complement.
GTGGATTACGCTTCCTGTCCCCATTGTACATCCTCAGTGTTCCTGAAAATTTGCCGAGCAACAGCACTCTACTGCGACTTCAGACAAATCGTCCATTTGACGAGGTTATTATTTTAGGTTTAAAAATGTTCGTTGTTCGGATTCTGTTAAATGGTCAGCAATTCAAACGTTTTTCCTTAAATTCTAGTTTCTTCAGTTTTCCTTGAAAAGCGAATTTGAGGATCAGTTTGCGATATCTGATAGGTAACTGTAAACATTTTAGGTCCTAAGTTTGTCGCAGCACCCTTTCTGAATTTGGGAATAATTTTGTGTTTTTCAGTGGGGAGCTAATTTTGGTGCAACCTCTGGATTTTGAGAAAACCGAAAAGATGGTGCTGGAAATCACAGTATCCTCTGGAAGCATGGTACTTTGATACTTTTATTGTCATTCAAACATTTACTTTTGATGTATTTGACCATAGATGGCGCTGTAATTTGTCAAAAATGCGCCAGCATGATTTTAGGTGGTGTATGGCGCCATCTAAGGAAGTATTTTTAAAATGTCAGGTGTAAAGGAAGATCACCCAATGTTTTCTTACTGTGGTGATTGGGTGATTTGACAACATAATGGAACAATTTTGAGTGAAACTTTTTATTAACTTGCAGATTGACTCCACTAGGGTTGAACTAATCGTGATTGACGTAAATGAGCATGACCCCAAATTTGAGAGACCTGCTTACCGATTTCGGGCACTAGCATCTAACATCCAGAGGAAAAAGTCGATTGGCCATATTGTGACTGAAGATGGTGATCGTGATGACACAGTTACACTTTCGCTCATTGGAACCAATGCCAAGTAAGGATTGTTGACGTTTTCCAACTATTTTTTGCTTTTACATCAATTACATAAAGCTCCAAAAATTACTATTTCGAAGATTTGTAAATTGCATTTTAATTTTCAGAGCGTTTACTATTGACAAGATGGGACACATTTTCGTGAAGAATGCATCTTTTCTGAATGTGAGTGTCACGCATCTCGTCGCCATAGCTACTGATAGTGGGATTCCTCCAAGACGATCATCGGTGCCTCTGGAAATAATCGTACCAGACGATGTACTGGCTTTAGCCGGTGTCCTTTCAGCGGACAGCACATTCTTCCTAATGATCATTTTTGGCGTTTCCTTGGGAATATTATTCATAGTGATCATTGTACTTGCAATACACATTGCCAAGAGGTGAGGATTTTGTTTTACTAAATTCACTCAAGTTTCTGAGCTCCAAGAAAAGCGAGCTCCCATGTACTTGTTTTTGAGTATGTAATGGGGTATTGAAAAAATAAGTTTATTTCACCTGATTTGATTTGAAATTCTGATACCTTCCTTTTTGGAAAATTTCTGGAAAATATTTTAAAAATGAATGTACCAGCTGTAAAATGAAAGTTATTAAACACCATTTTTGTTAAGTATAAATTTTAAGACTTTGCATTTAACCAATAAAGTTTTTAGTGAAATTAAAATAATTGGATACATGCTTTTCCAATCTTAATTTTGGAGTTAAAATTAAAATTGGGAGTTAAAAAAATTATCCTCAGCATTGCGGTGTATATCCAGAAATAACGATTTCTGGGAAACCGTTATTTAATATTACCTTGTCTAATGCTTTGAATTAGGAAACACCAGAGGGAGAGGGTAGGTCAAGCCCCGATCTACCCAAACCACCAGCCTATTGGGAAAATGACGAGCTATATGAGCAGTACTTTTCCCCACCAAAAACTTAATGGAGGAGGCGACAGCGGAAACTCTTCCAGCGACACGGAAACCAATCAGCCTTCCATTCCACCTCCGTCCTCCCTGAATGGGGCTCGAATAGCCTCGCTACATCCAAATCGTGCAAGAATGGGCGTTGAAAATCCCATATTTCACGAAAGTCCGAGTCCCCAACGCATTCAGACCAATGGTCATCCATCAGCCATGGACAGCCAGGGATCAACGTCTTCCACCGACGATATTGGTTGCAGTTCTCACGAGGGGGACAGCGACGAGGATGGAGAAACAAAAAACAATAAAATCACTATAACTTCCGTTCGCTGCCCTCAAAAAACTCTTCTCCGGCAGCCCAAAAACCACAATCCACTTCCTCACCCAGCGTGCACTTGCACTGACAATCAAATGGAAGACAGTGAGCAAGGTTTGAACGAAGATATGACGGATTTGAGAAAAAATATTATCAGGTTCGGAGGGTCTTGCATGCACGATGATCTGGACCTGAAACGCAGTTCAATAAAACTAAGAAGCGAGCCACCAATCCCAAAGAGGGTGAAGAAGTTGAGCTGGGAAGATGAACAAACCCAAAAGGTAGGACGTTTTTAATGCCTTGAACCGAGGTTGAATGGAGTTTGGTAAATTTTGGTGAAAGAATTTCTCCAAAAGGATGTCAATCAAGAAATATCAGGGCCTTAATTAACTGTAAGTTCAACTGTAGTTCATACAATAAGTGATCATTGCAATCATATCATATTATGAACTTTATAATAATGTCCCAATTATTTGGGGCAATATAGCGTATATGTGAAAGTGTTCCTGAATATGTAATTACAGATTTATTCTATTTAAAAGCAACTGAACGTACTTACGTGCATGAGTCTAGCATTCAAAAATATTTTTCCCAGAATATCCGATAAACATACATCTTATTTCTAAACGTATATACTGATCTCGAATAGTTTCGATTGCATCTGCCCAAAAGGTTAAAATCGTTCCCTGAATTAATACATTTTGCTTTAGATAAACAATTTTAATTTTGTTTGTTTCTCGATAGCCAACTTTATTGGATCCAGAAGTCAGTGTTACACCATTTACGTGCAAACATACCAAATCAATGGATCATCCCGAGTTGGCCGTTTATTTTTAGTTAGTTTGCCCAAAATTGGCAAAGATTGTGTTTGTGGTAAACTAGATTCAAGTTCTTTTATGGGAGAACAGAAATATTTATTTTCAGTCCATAAGTTGAATATGAAGGTTTTGAAGAAGACAGGTTTGATAATCCAAATTATTATAGGGTTATTCAGGTTGCAGATAAAGAACAATTCGCACGTTTTCTAAGTTTTTAAAATGCTCTATTTTGCATTTGCAATTAAATCTATGTAAAACGAAACAAGGAAAGTCATTGCCCCTGTACAGGTAAAAAAATTACTAATTCAGAAAAGCAATTTGTCATAATGTTGTGTACAGATTTCTTACATGTATATCGTTTATTAACATTATGTAATAATATTTAGTGATTATACATGTTGCATTTACATTACAAACAATAATTAAACTGTTGTACTATAATCTGTAATTATAAATATGACTCGTTGAAGTTTTTCCGCTTTGTTTCAATCTCCGACAATAAGGAATGAACCAAAGTATCCGGTGTAACTTTCTCCTTCAGAAAATCTAAAAAGGAAATGTGAGTTTTATTTAGCATATTGGGAAATGCCCTTAACTTTATTACCCTCCTATGAATTTGGGAAGAGAAGGGGTGACCTCACATAGTGAAACTGCGTAGAGGTACAGGTCTTGAACCTGTACCTGAACATAAAACCTTCATTTAATAAGGGATTGTTTAAACTTTTTAATATTAACTGTAGTTTTAGATTTTTTATCGGTTTTATCGATAACGAATTAAGAGAATTGACTGAGGTGAGGATAAGGAATTTTCACATTTCCGACGCGTAAACTTTAAATTAATCATACATGCAATTTCAAAAATCAACGCACGCAACGGGAAAAAAAGGTTGTAATTAATTACAAATGTATGCGTGAGAAATTGTATAATGTGAAATTCCCAATTCCTGGTTGTTTTTTTAAGCCATACTGTTTTTTAGAATGTGAATTACGAGAAATGAAGTTTTAATTTGTCAATTATAAAAACACCTTTTTAAAAGCCATGGTCAGTAAAATGCTCAGAAATATGCGCTTGACTTTTCGGACACGCCTAAAATTGCCAAGT
>JAQGAO010006536.1:0-12192 GCA_034697705.1 Ommatoiulus sabulosus | reverse complement strand
TTCACGCTATTTCGCTTTCTAATTCAATGGAAAATCGCTACGCAAAATAGGCCAATCCAGTAAAACGAAACTATGCCGAGCTGGGTAACCCTACCTGGGGTAGTTGAAATAATGCTTAAAAAAATTACGAAACATCTGCTTAATCCTTTACGGGAGAACGAGTTCTAAGGAATTCGAGAAAAGAAATGGGACGGCAAATACATTTACCAATATTAGTATAGTATTTGACGACCCAACTGTTGAAATGCCAAGATTGTCGGCCATTTTTGGAAGAAATCTTAAGTGCTTAGCTACATGTATCATGTGTGGTAGGCTTTATACAAATGTTGAAATTACAGTACATTTTAAACTGTTAGACCTGGAAAAATTGAAATTACATTTTAAATTGGCTTCGTGACGTAGTTACCCGGCTTTTAGAATTCACCATGGGTGAGGAATTTGGGATTCAATGGGCTGTGCTGTGAAAATGTGTTAAACAGAATGTTAAAGATCTTTCAAAAAATTGTTTTTCACTTTTAGAACTTTATTGTCCATTGCAGTAGCTACAAATGTTTTTGACACATGTACCGCGTTTCAAAATAATGAACATTGAGGGAAAATTAAGCCATTGACCTTCGTCGTCCAAGGACGGTACAGTCAGGGGTTGTTGTTCTATGCGTTCACAAATGAGCTTTCTCTCATTATGCACGGTTTTCTCACTCCAGTCGTTCTTCCTAGGCCATGTTGGCTTTAAGGCCATAATGTGATTACGCGTGTTTATGCACGTTGCCCCAGATGGAGTTTCAGTTGAGTTTCACAACGTTATCGCTGCCATGGGTTACCCGAAGCGACGGTGGTCAAGTGTCAAGTAAATCCTGGCGTTAATTGCTGCCCCGGTGGGTTTCGACCAGGCGAGTTGTCGTCGCGTGCTGCTGACGACAACTGTTTTTCATCAAAACGCATGCATTAACTATGCTCGGTTAAATTTAATTGGCAAATAATTGACGCGTTATGTATAAATGTCTAATGGCAGTGACTAGTCTTTCAAGTTTGGAATACAACCTAAGGGTGCGAGCAAAAAGAACGCTTATTGCAGGCACTTACCACTACGTGTACACTAGCGCCACCAAGCGGGATAAGAATACGGCATGCTTTTTAAAGGAGGCCTACACAAAGAAAGCTTAGCCGAGCCAGGCTGAGCTTACAAGAAGCGCTGATAAGCTTTCAAGAATGTTTTTAACATTCTTTTTTGGAATTCCGAAAGCAGATTTTTAAGACAGATTGGCAGATCACTATTGGTCAAAAGTGTAGCCATCGATTGTGTGCCGCCTATGTACCGTAAAAACGTGTCATGCACTCATCATTAGATGCTAATGCGCATGTGCAAGGTTTTACGCAGAATGTTCACCACCACGCTGGTATCAGTATTCATTGTGCGCCCCAAAGCTAGAAATAAGAAGCTGAAAACAAGTACGAAAGAAACTGAACGAAGCACGTCGAAAGTAAGCATGTTTTGTGCTCGCACCCTGTGGGGTTAATGCTTGTTTTAACCGCAAGGGGCGCTAAAGTCACTCAGACTTCTAACTATACCAATCTGGGAAAGTTTTATTATTTACTCAATTATATAGAAAAAACGTTTTAATCAATACATCGTTTCTAATCGTTAGTAATTTATTAAATAACCATTTCGTGAGAGGTTTCGTTCCATTTCGTTTCGTTCAATTTTACCAATGTTTCTTCTAGCACATTTTACTTCGAAGTTTATTAAAAAAAAACTATTTCTACCTGACGTTTTCCATTTCCTCAAATGGTACGATTAATTTTACACTGCAGTATACCGATTAGCCAAGCGCTCCCACATTTCAAATGAATGTTTTGAAAACATTTCCAAACAATTCATTAAATGTTGCATGCATGTCCACACAATATTTTGTCTAAAGTCTCTACTATTTTCTCAAACTGTTCAAAAGCATTTACAGTAGCTCCTTTCTTTTTTCTAAAAATGAAATGTTTCAGAATTTGTTGAAAAGTTAACGTCAGTGCAGGCAGGTTATACAATAATGTTGTTGTGAAAATTTTCTTTTTGATACTGTATGTATCAAAACAGAAGCACGCGATGCATGCTGCCGAAATTAATTTCGGATTTAATTAGTTTATAGGATAAGTTCTTTACTTAAAACCCTTTTCGGCGCCATTTTTCTAGCTTCCGCCTTCGGTTGTTTACCAAATATTTGGAACTGTTCTTTCATGCATACGCCGGAATTTAATTTTGCTAGCGCATGTTTATCAAATTTCGGTTAGCATTTTTAATATGAAAATTGAAACGGGCGCTTATCTAAATTGCGTCCACCTAGACGCGACATTCCTAGAATTACAATCTCCATACTTTCGTTGTCTTTTTGAACCTTAATTGCCAATTAATTTGCGCCAGATTGTCGATTGGGATAAATACGTCGAGCAAATTGCAAACTAATAAGGCTAATAAGGAAGCATCAGCTGGTGGCGCAGATGCCAAGGTGTGAGGAAACCGACGGGTAGCAAAATAGCTCCGAAGTTTACATCTTCGAAACTTGTGCTAAATTAGTATGTGCCAAGTCCACGCTTGAACACTGAAGACAACACGATGAATACCTCTGACATTCAAAGGTTACTTTACAAGGATGATGCGATTACTTTGAACATATATAGCGCCCACGATTGCAACGCTTTATACAGTATACTAGTAGTAAGCATTGAGGTGGAACAATGAAGACGTATAGAAAAGTCAACTACTGTATAGCACAGTATATGAGGTGAACCAGTGTTGTCATTTCGTGTCGGTTCCTTTCATTTCTTGAAGTAGCCGCGGCAGTGCCTCTAGTGGAGACCAAATATCGCAGCAATGCGGATCATTGACTGCGATCAAATCCAAACGAAAACTACAGTAGAATAAATAACTTAATAAAATATAAATTAAAAACTGTAAACCATTGCAGTTGCAAAACCAAATTGAAAATTTTCAAATTTGTCTTCGTAAATGTGGAAAGTTTTGAAACTTTGCCATGGGAAAACATTGGAAACGGTAAACATGGAACATTTTTCACATTTTAACTCTGAAATCGTGGAATATTTTGAAAATTAATTTTTGTTTTCCCATGTTTTAGTGTACCTTAAAACAATACTAAACTTTTTTAAAACAAATATTTTAAATAAACGTAAATACATATGCACGATTAAATATATGTATTTTTAAAACTCAGAGCAATTTATTTTGATAAGGTACATGTACATGTTTATAGCGTGTTTTTTGACATTCATCATTCATTTCGATCAAAATCGCTGGAACCAACGTGATCGAATTAAGCTGCTTTCACTGTATTCTTTGTTTTATACCAAGAATTTTAAGAAATCTTTCGCTCAAGCGTGCCAATTTCCCCGAAGCATGAAAACTTTTGGGATGCCCTATATTAGATCATTATTGTAGCTAAACAATGCATTTTAACTATAGATGTCCAAGCACACATTTTTGAATTACTCACCCCAGACGACATCTAGCACTGCATCAGTGTACATGTAAATAACTGGTTTTATTCAGTCCTCAAGACGAAGGTCCTGATGAATTCAAATGAAAACTTTTTCGCTTTCGGACATCCTACTTTGTTTTTGTCCCGCCCCGCTCTAGGAAGCAATACGACAAAATGTCCAACCCTTTCTGTGTTTCGATCAGATGATGGACGAATCCCGATTTCTGCTCCGTTATCCGAGGCTGCATGCATGGTGGCTTCGGCCGAGGGAATTGTCCTCGGCGCTGAAGAAAGGAAGAAGAAATGCAATAAATTGGAGAGCGAGGCAATAAGATGGGGTGCAAGAATAAGTGCGATGGTTTTTTTAAAGCAACCCAACTGCCAGTCGAATTCAGGCTTTTTGTCGTGATTGGAAAATGTAGACGAAATTCAATTGCTCCGGCTTTCTCTTACGGATATTTGCTACGTAATGGATTGGGGGAGTTTAGCTCTCGCGCCTCTTTTGCCAACGTCATTTGGGGTTTTTTTTGGGGAGAGAGACAGTAATTACGAGCACGCTGGTCAACGTCTTTTCAGAGTCTTTCTGCCACGGCTTCCAGCGTGGGTAACCAAAATTGCGCAATATCTCGTAGCCAGGCAATTTAATTGAGGTTTCTGATCTGATCCCAAACACGAAGCGACCATATTAGGCTTCGACGAAAAGCGTAGGCTCCTGATAATGGAGAAAAAAAATTCGATTTCCCGTAATAGGAAACAAAAAGAAATTTTGCCTACACAACCATTATTTTGTAAATTCACGAAGTCAATCCATAGTTCCCCCTCCCCCCCCCCGAGGTAAAGGTTGCTACAACCTCATTGAAGGTATATGAACATGCTGAACGTTTACAGTATGTCAGTGTGCGTAAAAAGAAATTACATGAAAAAACTAGACTTTTTGAATGAATGATTAAGCTACATGTAGTAAGTCTAAAGCCAACGTCTTTTCAATGTAAAAGCCGCTGGCTTAGAACGTTTTATAGAAGCCTATCATATAAATCTGACAAGAAAAGAAAGTGTAATTTTCCAAGATGCCCCACTGATCCCCCAAAGCAAAGGGTTTATGGACTTTAGCCCAAGGAAAAGTTTCTCTATGCTTGTACTGTATATGGCCTTTTCAAAATTTTAAATACTGAATTTGGTATTTCTATAGAAAAAGTAACACAAACTGCTAACATTTATTCATAAATTACTTGTGTTTTATCAAAATAATATAAAAAACAAATTATTTATTGTGGTTTTATTGCACGTCCGCCAGATATTAGCGTGAATTGTTACAAAATGACAAACGAATGAAATGAACTAGATTTAAAAAATGACAAAATCGAGCGATCTCTCCATATAATATACATTTCAAATTATTTTATTGTGCGATATCGAAGCTCTTTCTTCTATTATTTATAGCGCGTCTTGATTTGTTGGTATGATTGTTGGTATGATTTGTTGTGGAAATATCCAGAATACTTTTTTCCTTTATATTTAAAGCCGGTCATACACGGGGAAAGTTATATCTGGAAACTTGGCAATTTTGGGCGTGCCCGAAAATTCAAGCGCATGCTGTATTTTTGAGCTTTTTATACTAACCATGGCTTTTAAAAAGCAAAATTTCAAACTGAAAGTAATTAGACTTTTTTAGAATTCACATTCTAATACATGCCGTATTTCCAGATATAACTTTTCCCGTGTGTGACCGCCTTAATGCAATTTAACATTGCGCATATATGGCCAAAATATTTCTAGTGGATGCTTTCCATAGTCCTATTCTATTAGAGAAGGCTATATTGTGAGAGTAGAGAAAAAAAAAACTTCATTGAACTATTCACAATTTTATAAATCCGTGTAAACGTCCCAGGTATCGATTTCTATCAAGGCTTAACGAAAATGCTTAAATTATACAGTATATTTTAAGAGACGATACTTCTTTCAGATAATAAAGTGAGCTTCTACAAAATCCTATCCCGTGAAACTATTCCGAAAATCCCTGGTGTTGCTCGTAAAAGCTGTAGGGAGTCGGAGATTGTCAGGTTTCACCGGATCTGTGAATTTGCGACGTCGAAGGTTTTATCTTATATTAAATAATACATGAAAACTTTATAAAAGACACATTGCACGGAACTATCTGCAGTTAGTTTCCCTGGCGTGATCAAAAAATCCACAAGGATTTCTTGTTGAAACTTTCCTATTTACTAAATTATGTTACGTTACGATACCCTTTATATAAATGCATGTACTTTGCATTGAAAATAAATTCGATTAGTCCTGCGAAAGTGGTTATGATTTTCCATATCCGATAGTTCTTCTACTTCTCGGGCTTCATTACCGTGTAATTTTTTTAAGAAATTGAATCAGCTTTTTGAAGAACCCTGCATTTCATCGATTGTTGTCTGGTCACCAGAAAATATGAAACCTGAAAAATTGGAACGATTCAGTAGGGAGGTGCGAGCTTTTCTTGTCACAGTTTTTTTCATGGCGTGTTTAACCTCGAGGCATCAAAACAGCAAAATATTAAATTTTCTCATGAGTCCTGGCAAACAAAGCTTTGCATTTCTGTAACAGTTCATGGTAATTACTATATACAATAATTACAAGAAATATATCTTTACGACTTTTTAAATCTAGAGAATGCTTAGAACGTCATTTCAATAAAAATAAAAATATCATCTCTAATAATACTCAGTTGAATTATTTTATGCATTTTTATACGTATTGAGCATAAATACTGCAGTTTCCAGCATTTTACCATTGCAGGTATCTACTTTATGTCCACCTCGAATTTGCCATATATAGACACTCGCCTCATTCAATTTGCGATCCTTTAGGCTGCGACCCAAAGCTGCAATTTAATTGCTACAAGTTTACGACAAGTTCGGAATGGTTAGTGTTTGTAGTCCGTGGGCCCATTTATGTTCGCAGCCAATTCTGACACGATCAATCCCCATGCCACACTGACTTGTTTTCGAAGGAACCTTGACGTGTATCTGGCGTGTAGTTGAACTAAATCCTGTTTGCCTTTTAGTTAACTGAGCCGAGCGCTTTGGATTGCGCTGGCAAAACCATTATCGCAGATTGGTTTTAATGATTAAAGGATGATAGTACCGAAAAGCAAGAAGAACGAGATACTGTACAGCCTGCACCTTCAAATGCCATTTAAATTTAATTTAACGACACCGGTTTTATTCCGGGCGACACGAATCGAGTTAAGACTTGTTAAGATATTTAGTTGCAACGATCCTGCCAGGTTAACGTTACGTTTTATGTTCAACATTATTGATCTTGCAGCAATAAAAGGCGGTTAATGATGTTGAGTTAGCGGAATGATTCAATGCCACTGGATGGCGTTGCTCCGTATAAGATTACGAATTAGCCCAATAGATATTGGCAGTTTGAACTTATGCACCGTTATGAGAATTTAGGACACTTTTGGCAGTCGTAAAGGCACGTGTGTGAAAGTTTTAAAAACCGCGATAACTTGTGTTTTTTGAAACCAATTAGCCTGTGGATTTTGTACACGTGACTTCACAACAGCCAAATTTGCATTCCTCTGGGTTCCGCTAGGACTACTAGTATAAGTTTAATTTAGCACAGTACAAGTATGTTTCTAGAATGAATCTTCTGCCCTAACCCCTAAATCATTTCATCTTTAGAAACGTTCAAATTCTGCTGTTCACTTTTTAAAAATAATGTACTGTAAGTCCACATGGCAAGAACTCAAAATTGAATGCTGGAGAACAAAATGCGAATGTTTTTAGCAAATTATTTTGGATTCCTGCCAAGGTGTTTTTTTAACGTAGGAAGTTTTTTTTTTGGTCGAAAATTTTTATACGAATCACGTAATGAAGAGCTCATTCCGAAGAACTCATACAAATGGCAAAACGAGTTTAAGTGGTCGAGTTTAAATGGATTTGAAGTTTTTTTAAAAAAACTTAATTTTAGCAATTGTTACAACTCGACGTTCTTCGATCCTTTCAAAGCGTCGAAAACTAAAGTATCGTCAAAATTAGTCGAATTTTATGTTTTAGATAGTGCATCGTGCGTGTTATCAAAATCTATTGAAGCATTTTCGTGGAATCGTAAATGGGACCTGTTAAGGAATATCCAAATGATATCCTAAATTGGACTTTGCGATATGCTGTTCTTATGAGAAAGGTGAAATTCACCAAACTGCAGAAACCTGCAGTTTTGTAAGATTGACGATCTTGGGAATAATGTATATAAAATGTTGGCATTACCATTTCATTTGAACAATGTTGTCCTCGTTTAGCATGCATTAATTAGAATGAAATTTTCAGGCATACAGTATTCGTAACTAATTTGAAGTACATGTACATGTACGCCGTGCAATATTAATGATAGTGCTTTTTTTTTCTTTAGAAAATCAAGGATGTGCATCTTGTGCCGGAATTTAAATAGACATTTTTGTGCTTCGAATGGGAATATTTCCAGTGGAATGGATCTGTCTCTTTTACAAGGGATTCAGGATATGCAAGAACGATTTCTTACAAAATTAAGGTTTCAACAACGACTTTGGAAATTTTTTTCGTATTCAACGGTGTAGTGACGTGAAAGTGCATCGTGATTAACAAGAAGCCAGTTAATTTCAACAACACGTAAATGTCTGATAACTTGGTAAGCTCACAATTTATTACTTTTAAGATAAGGGCCAAAAAGCTTGAAGTTGGATTTTTATTTCAACAAAATTCATGATGAAAACGTCTAACGTTTCTTTCACTTACCTACTGACCACAAATCTATACTCATTTACTCGCTTCAAAAGCCGGTGACTCAACATTTTCCTGTTTAATTTGTAAGACATTTTGTTCACAGTTTCTGCCATGGTTTTTTGGAAAAACTTCGACAAAAAATCGGTTTATGAAGTCAACGGCAGTTTTTCAAATAAAAACTGGCATGTCATCTTCGAGGAAAATGACGTGCAGTTTGTCAAAAGGATCTTGTCGAAACGGATTGATAAAGATATGGTGGAAAATTAGTATTCTACCCTTTCAGTTGTCATCGAGAAACTAACAGTGCGTGTACAATCGTTGATAAAAACATTCACGAAAAGATGCAAAACTGCCATGGCTGATCAATCATGAAAGACAGTTTTCGGTCAGGAATATTGATATTTCTTCATGTCATTGATTTGAAGAAATGCTTTTTGGAAATTCTTGTGAACGTTGCCAGGAGGATCTGGCAAATTCCTTCGCCAATGCTTATTTTTTGATCAGGATTTGTAAAGCGAAGAAACGCGAATGGATCGGGAAAAATTGAAATTTCGTCAGAATCTTGAAGTATCGTGTAGACGTCATTCGGAAATCTGTTCAACAGAGAGCTTATTTGAAAGATTGACAATTTTCCTGGAAAAGTTCTCGTAAATTACTTCGGTTTCGCAGAAGAATCTTCACAATTGATTCAACCAACATATTTTAGAACCTTTTCATTTGGATATGGAATTCTCAAAAAACTGTTGAAAATATTGAGTTTGAATTAGAATGCCAACTACTGGCCATCTTGGATAAGCGCCGATGAACTTTTATAAATGAGCATCGTCTAAGCACGACTATATCGAGAGCATCGAATGTTACCAGTGACGACTTCTGAAATCCAACAATAATTGCAAATAATGCTGCTAATTGCGTCTGGAATGTGCACATAGAAGAAGACATTATGGGGTGAGTCTAATATTTAAGCTGCTTACATTTTGAGTACACGAGTCACTGGCTTTTGTCGCGTTTTCATTGCACGTAGTACATGCCGCTTTCACGCATTTGTAGTATTATGTGAATGCTGAGAATACCAATCTGCTAGCTCTTCTTAAGTGGGCAATTTTTTCTTAGTCATCTTCTATAGAATTTAACATTCTTAAGAAGCTGTACAGAGTATGTCGTTGTTTTTTCAACAAGGATACTTACGCTTACGCCGTCGTTTTATGCAAATATAGGTTCCAGGCTTCTTTTAATTACTTTTGGGATGTGCTGTTGATAATCCTTTGGGGTGATAGGACAGAAGAAAATGGTTTTGTAGAGTAAAAGGATTAGGATTATATCTGTCGCGGGGGATTGCGAATTGTTTCCATAGCCTTATACAACTTGTGATGTGATTGTTTAATTTGTAGCGCTAAGAAGCTTCTAGACTATTTTTCCGATGGCTTAATTCCCAAGTAAACAGATGAGATCGTTGCAGGTACTTAAGAGAACGTTGGTTGAACTTGCATGGTTCTTTTGAAGCTGATTGTCTGAGAGTAGATTTTCAAGAGAGATTTTAACGTTGTTGAATGGGGCGCGAATTGTCGTGGATCCTTAATTGTGGGTCAATTGACATACAGTGTAGTGTATGATAGCAAAAGTTTTGTACTGTAATTTGGTCATGAATGGCAATTTGTTTAATCCTATTTTTGAGACAATACCGCTCGTTGCATGCGACGGTTCGTCGTATATATATGTGGCCATTTTTTAAAATTGAGGTTAATTTTTAAACCCTGCAAATGGTAAATGCATGCATGGGGCACTTTAAAAACGCAATTTGTTGTTAGCGCAGTAAAGGATGCAACGACCTACGTATTTCCGGTTTTAAACAACTTCTGGATGGTTAATAATCATATTTGCTGCGCAACGCCACGCGCCAAAAGAGCTTAAAATGTATTGCCTCAAAGACAGCTATTGTTTCGAGTAACTTTTCCAAGAATATGGAACGTGCCTTTATTATGGCATATGTGATGCCTTTGATGTCTCGTCTGAGCGTTGTCTTCCTTCCTGGAACTTTTTATAATATGTTGGACACGCAGCAGTCGTCCACGGCGGTATAGTTTTCGTTTTGTTCAGTTTAGTGTCTAGGAAATGTCATATTCTTAGTCTGGGCACATTTCCAAATGGCGCGTTTTATAGGGGTGAGTAGACTCAATTGCGAATCCATAACATGTCGAGAAATTTCTAGTGTCCATCATCGAGACGTTCTGTTTTTTCTAAACTCGGAATAGCCATCCGAAACTTACAGCATGTGGACGTTTTCAACAATTTTCGAAGTGGTCATTTTACAGTCAATTTCATAGTTCAAAGACAAGCATGCATGTTTTACATACGTGGGAACCCTATATATACAGTAAAAGCTAGAAAAGTGACCACCTTTGAATGCATGGTGACCACCTGTTTATGTTGACCGGTTTTTAGTGTAGTTTTTTCTAGTGTACATTTCCTGCATAACAATTCTCTGTATAGTGACCAGTGAGCACCTGTCTATTGTGTACAGTGACCAATGTGTGTTGTCTTTTTGCAATTTTTACATTGTCAATGTACCTTATAAAGTGACCAGATGACAGATGAGTCACATTACATCATTCTTTAGCCCATGGACATGATGATTCTGTACTTTTTTGGTTTTGTGGTCTTTACTATACATTTATTACATGTACAGTCTACATGTTCATTATTTTAAAGTAATTCACGCATTCTTTGTATAGTGACCACCTGTGTACAGTGACCAACTTTTCATTTTATTTTGGTGGTCACTCTTAACAGCTTTCACTGTATATGCTAATTGGTGATTTAGGGGTTCTCGACCAGAAACTTTGCAAATGGCACTTCGGCAATCCTGAAGTCACGTGTGCAGAAGGAAAATAATTTGGTTTGAAAACGGTAACCTAATTGAGTGAGGTTTTTTTAAACCATGTAACATTTTGCACACGTGACTATTCGACTGCCAAAGTGAGATTCGCCACTAAGCTTCTGTCTGGCCACCGTCACAAGGATGGTGGGGTGCTGGTAGCGCTCTAGCCTCAGGACCCGGGATTGGAAGGGGGAGGGGGTGGCATGGCCCGAAATTGTGTATGTAGCATCATACTGTTCTCAACCTTAGCTATAGAAAGGGGAATTCGCCGACGTTCTTGGCCTGGAGGCCTGCTTCAGGATGTGGTGGCCATGAGTTCCATAACGGGCGCTCCACCAAAGATGTCATCTACTAAGAGTCATAGCGATGTTGCGACAATTTCATCGGAATAGTTCGTGGTTTGCGAATCGATAAAAGCGAAAGGTTTTTTACTAGATGGCGAGTTCGTTAAATAAGTACCGAAGTGTTTATTGAACAGTAGTATTGTAAGGCGGCCCAATGCACTTTCACGCGCGAAAAATGGTAGCTCCGGTGTTCATTAGCTCCGTGGAGGCCTAATTGGCCAACGTCCTTTTGCAGACTGTGGGAAAAATAGAAAACGCTGCGACCAGAACAGTAAATTGGAAGCCCGTTAACTCGATTTAGCAATTCGCTAACGAGGAAGCTTGCCTTTGATAGTGCGCTCTGAACCGTATTCCTAATGAGAAACTCATTAGAAGGAAGAAATTTAATTTTAATGAGCTATAACGTGGAGGCGTTGCGAGCTTGGAGAGGTTTCAGCAATGATTGTTCGTCGAGGAACATTGGGAAGTCTTCTGCATTGGAACGAGCAGCCCTGGTAGTACATCATGCATGTGCACTCCTAAGAGTTGTTGAACGATGGCACAATTTCAGGGCTTTCAGACAAGTTTTTGGATGTTAGGAAAGTTCTTGGACGTCAGAGGGTCAAGTTTCTCGGACGTTGCATGGAGGGTCAAGTTTCCTGGACGAGGGGCGAATTTCTCGGACGTTGGGAGGGGCGAGTTTCTCGGACGTTGGGAGGGGCGAGTTTCTCGGACGTTGGGAGGGGCGAGTT
>JAQGAO010006535.1:0-12193 GCA_034697705.1 Ommatoiulus sabulosus | reverse complement strand
TGCTCGTGTATCTAGTACTAATCTAGATACTAATCTAGTACTAATTCGAATAGGCCAATCTTAAAGATTAGCCTAATCGAATTAGTACTAGATACACGCGCAGACGGCACATGCTGGCTACATCATGCATGTGCAACTTATCTATAAGCAGATAGCACCAGAGCGTCGTTAAAGGCCTTTAAATAGTTCCTTAGAAATCCGCAAGAGGATCTGATTAGCAAAAGGGTCAATTGTTCGACTTGGAGCACTTTATGTTCTTCGGCGAGCTGTCTGATCCAGCGTGAGAGCCTTCAGAAGAGCTGTTGTGGCGGGCACAGGAGTTTGGGTTGTGGAACCCTGATCCTGGGTTTGTGTTGGCGGAGGCGTCATTCTCTGGGTGAGCCAAGGTGGCCCTCTCGAAGACTCAGCTGCGTTGTGCTCAACGGAAGTCCCAACATAATCGGTTGCAGCGGGACGTTGAACGGTTGTGGCTTCATGGCGGGGTGGGGTTCGCCCTCGCGGTCGTCGTGGAGGCAGGTTTTGAGTGCTTTTTTTGGGTGTTTTTGTTTGTGTTTTTCGGCGACCGGGTCGGTTGGCTGGTTTTGTTTGCAGTGATTAGTTATTCGTTTGTTTTTGTGCCTCGGTTTGGGGAGTAATTTTGCCCTGCGTTATTGGCTGTAAGGTTTTTTTTGTTGTTGTTACTTTGTGATACTTTTGTGCCTTTCTCTGTGGCCGCGGCGGTTGTGAAGTTTTTTTTTTTGGCGCGTGTTGTGTGTGATGCCTTGCTCAGGGTGAGCTGCGGCCTTGTAGGGGGGTGTCAAGGTAGCCGAGGCGGAACCGAGGGTCACGCCGCCTTTCAGGTTGGAATGCGGCAGTCCCTATTTACGAACGTGCGACGCTAGGTTGGGGGCTCATTCTCCTGGCTGGATTTTGACCGCTTAGGTTGGCTGGACGTTCGTGCATCCGGGTTAGGTTGGTATCACGGCCGTTGCCTCGGCTGCCTTTGGCTCTCCTCGGGACCTAAATTTGTCCTTCGGTCCAGGTAGGACTTGTGTTGTGAAAGCGTGTTTGGCCTGCGTGCGGTTGGCTTGGCCCTTTTGGAAACTCGCAAGTGAGTATTCATACCTGCGTGTCCCTTTTGTTGTCGGGAGTTTGCCCTGTTTGCAAACTTCCCGTTGTTAACTTTGATTTACACCCTCCGCTGTGTTGGGAGACATTGATAAACCTTTTTTGTAACTTTACGCTGGCGTAGTTTAGATTGTTTTGGGGATTCTTCGCGAGGTTGAGGGCTAGCTAGGGTAGGGTGCTTGGCCCCGACCTCACACTATAAACCATCTCGACCTAAACCTTGGAAAATCAAAAATTATGATATTCGCCAGAGAAACAAGAACTTCCTCTCGTAACAAATTTACCTGGAATACTTTGCTAATTGAAGTCATTAAAAGCTGGACTTACCTGGGAATAATCTACCAAAACAACAGCACTTTCACAAAACATTTGGCATCTCTAAAAGACAAACTTGAATCCCAAACACACATCGAATATAAACTATTTATAAACAAGAAACTCAATAACATACTTACTCATCTACAACTATTTAACTCCCTCTTACTTCCCATACTAACTAATAATGCAATCGTCTGGGCCTGGTACAAACCCGACATATTCACTAGAATCCAAGAAAAATATATCCGGTGAGTATTTAATTTAGATTATTCCACCCTTTTCTATATCATTGGTAATGAGCTCAAAATACAACCTATCTCCCTCACATTAACATGACAAACATTCCAATTCTGGAAACGTTGCCAATTTCAGAATAACAAAACCATCCAACTCCTATTTCTTGATTGGCTTGACAGCCCACCTAACAAATATAATCTTTTAAATCATTTTATAAGTTCAATCGTCATCCCCCATCCTTTCCACAACTATTATCCAACTTCAATCTCAACCAAATTGAAGCCTGTGAACTGCTCTGTACTAACAAACTAAGGTTAGAGAACGAAAACATCATCTATAAGCGCATTCAAAACTCCACTTCCCCTTCTATAAAAAATCGCCAATAACCATCTTATTATGCATCCTTACTTCAAATTTAACATCCCTTTCCCCTTACAAAAGTTTATCTTCCATCTCAGAGCCAACCCCTACAATGTTTACCTAACTCCAGAAACCTTTAGACCAGATAAATCTAACCCCTGCATATTGTGCCTGAGAGACCCTCCTTCATGGAACCATCTCCTTCTAGACTGAATTTATCCCACCTTAAAAGCCTTACGTACGAAGAACAAACTACCCCTAACTCTAAGACATACTAACTTCATCGAAACGTTTCTACTTAACGTCCACGAACCTAATATGTGGCAGCTACTCAAAAAAGCCACTTATTATGGTAAACAGTTACTACAGTTTAACGAACATTCACAACCCCATGAATAATCATCCCACTTTAATCCATGCCAGAAGGGGATGAGTCCCCTTAGTGCATTAACGTTGTTGTTGTATTTTTAAAAATACATATACTGTACATGTATTTAATTGTGCATACAGGGTGGATAGTCAGTTTATACCCTAATTTTTTTCTTAACCGCTTAGAGATGTGAAAATTCTGTTTGTGTCGTTAGATAGGATGTCATGTATGCTCTATCCATTAGACCATTTTTTCAATGGAATTAAGAGTATAATTTTTGAACCGTAACAGCTAGGACAAAATTTGAAATTAGGGAAACGAAGAGCATGGCTTGCTTGTATGTATTCAACTGGTTTCGATTTTATTGAAAATGAAATTAGGAGCAAACATTAATTGCTATCTGCTCTGCAGCACACTTGTGCACTGCTGTGAAGCGACCTTCATGTATGGTATGCCAGATTATTTCCCTGAATTTCACAATTTGCATAGTTTATTTGAAGGTCCTTTCGTATGTTTTGAACCTTGTTTAAATGATTAATTTATGTGACGAAAAGCTGCTATAAATGCCGGATAAAAGAGGTATTTAATTACAGCATTACGCGGCACAGCAACAGTTAAAGCACCCTCACACATCAACCAATAAAGATGTAAGAACAGTGGTACTTGCTGCAGCTGCTGCCAACCCCCATACAACCTGCAGGACTATTGCTCATGATGTTGGGACCAGCCACTCCTCGGTGTTGCATGTGTTCTATTCAAATCAGTTCCATCCATTCTATGTACACTGTCATTAAGAGCTTCTACAACATGACTATTTGGCCCATGCCCCCATTATGACCCTACATTTGCAGCAAAAGTACTTTGGAGTGATAAGTCACAGTTCTCACGTTACAGCATTGTGAACACCCACAACAGTCACTACTGAGCAGATTCGAACCCACGTCAGTTGAAATAGGTTTCTTATCATGTTGACCCATATTTCTTTAATGGAACACTAAATGCACAAAGATAGCAATTTAAGGGAGATCCTAAATACAAAAGTAGCTGATTTTATTAACGATTTGCCATTAGCAACTGCTTGTCACATGTGATTTCAACATGGTGCTCCACCCCATTATGCTGCAGGTACACGTCAGTTTTTGGCGAAATATCCCACCAGAGGGAACCAGCTACTTGACTAAAGAAAGGACGACCCAAATGACTCAAGGGAAGGACCAATAATGGACCAAAGAAGCCAAAACCAACCGGTATTAAAAGACTGACCAGGACATGCAGAGGGCCGTCTGACCACAGCCAAGACTAAGAAAAGACTACCCTTCTTATAATACTACAGTAATTTCATGTATAATGACTTAAATAAAGGCTTTCGCTATGGATCCTACATGGAAATGTGTCATCTCATTACAGGGTTCCCCCAGAAATTTCATTTTCAACTTCCCTGAGTTTTCCTTGACTTTTATAGGTTTGAAAAAAAATTCCCTTACCAAAAACAACGTGAAAAATTGTCATATTTTCCAAAATTGACACTGACAAATACTTTTTTAAAATGACTAACAACAATTTTGAAAATTAACATAATTTTTTTGAAAAAATTAAATAAAATATCATGAAAATTGTTTAAAATGAAAAAATTATGTATTTGGAAAATGTTAAAAATGTGTGCTCGGAAAAAAAATTTGCAATTTTAACCTCAGACAATGTGGAACATTTTTTCTAATTTAAACTCGGAAAACGTGGAAAATTGTGCTAATTTGAACTCGGAACACGTGGGAAATTTTGCAAATATCTAATCGGAAAACGTGGAAAATTTTGCAAATTAATATTCAGAAAATGTATAATTTTTTTCCAAATTTCTACTTGGAAAATGGCCCTGAGCTAACCTTGTAGACGTATTAATTTTTTATCGCCATGACTGCGTTGAATTTCCCTTACTTTTTCAAATATAAATCATTTTTCCCTTACTTTTCCAGGTTTTCCAGGTCTGGGGGAACCCTGCAATAAATCCTAGCCAAGGCACAGGCATGCGGGGCACCTCCCCCGCTCAATAAGGGTATCCGGAAAATTCTTCGCCAGCAATTTTTCGCTAGCAATTCTACGCCAGCATATCTTTGCCAGCAATTCTTCGTCATGGTCAATTCTTCGCCATGGTCAATTCTTTGCCAGTAATTCTTTGCCAGCAATTCTTCGCCATGGTCAATTCTTTGCCAGCCATTCTTCGCCAAGGTCAATTAATCACAGGACCCAAATCCTGACTTAATTGCCTTTTGTTCCAGTGGGTTAAATCGGCCAAGCCACGTGCGTTTGGAAGGATGGAAAAATTCGGGCCATGCCATGTGTGCTTCACCAAGAGAAAAACTCAGCCAAGCCATTTGTGAATGGCCGGATGGAAAAATTCTGCCAAGCCACTTACGCTTTGCCGGATAGAAAAATTCGGCCAAGCCATGTGCGTTTGGGCGCATTTGGCACTGCTGAAACAAGAAAAAACAACCACCACGTGTATGAATGGGGAACAAACAGATAGGGAACAATACATTGACCCCGGCATTCCCACGCCTGTCATGATGGTTCAATGCAATCGCCATTAAGCTCCCAAGAAACATTCTTTTCCTATACTGTCAAACTTTCCACATGTTGAGGGAACACACAACCTGTGAAGGGCATATACATGCGTGGATCAGAATGGATCGACTCAATCGCCATTAAATTACCTCCTCCCTCTTATCTCGTTTCTTTTAGATTCTCACATCCTGGTAGGACGTCATCATCTGGGGGGTGACAAGATATCCCACCAGAGGGAATTAGCTACCCAACTAAAGACAGGATGGCCCAAATGACTCGAGTGGCCCAATTTCGAGGAGGAAATTGGAACACTGCAAAGGACCAATCGCGGACCAGAGAAGCCATCACCAATTTCCAACTTACAGATGGAAACAGATTAACAAAATCACCAATGGAAAACAAATCGCAAAAAAACACATTTGGGAAATCTGCCAACCATGAATACGGGCACCAAAAACAAAAGTAGGCTACCGTACAATGTAGTTAATAGCGGGTCATCGGCGACCAAAATGCCCTGTGACCTGGTTTGTCTAAGTCACAACTGGCATTATCTATTCTCCCTACAAAATAATAAAACAAACCATGAGGAAACACATGATTGCAGCACCGCATAGCTATTGAAATTGTTCATGGAGGCTACCACCATAAACACTCATACAAAATGAATACCACTTACCCAGCCTACTACCATCTAACTACATGTTTATTAATTCTCTTACTGCTCAACTCCCTTATACATGAACACTGGAACTCACGACCTAAACAGACTGAACATTCCCACACTTTAGCAATGCAGAATCTCCACATGACAATCAATACCACCAACATCGACCCCCAACTATGTTTAATTACACAAGAAATCATTCATATCCAAATTCCTTCTAATTTCTGGCATAGAAACTAACCCTGGACCAAAGCTCGGCACAAATTCCCTCACCTCTGTACACTTGTCAACCTCAATGGAAGACATAGCAGCAAACCATCTTCAGTGCACAACCCACACTAAGTCTGACAAACCCTTCAAAATGAAAAGCCACTTGAGCACCAGAAATGGACTGCTCCAGCTTAACCCAAATTGCAGAAACGATGAACAAAATGATGAGTACACTCCAACAAATAGCCAAGAAACAAACTAAGCATGAGGATACGCTAATCAGTTTATCTAACAACTTCTCAAAACATTATCACCAAATTTAAACACTGCAATCCAGCATCAATTCAAAAATCCAAAACCTCCAAGAATCACTCCCTAGCCACCAAACCCAATCAGAAGCCTGCTTCCAAAAAATTGATGCAGAGATTGCCAACCTCTGCTCCAGTTTGTTCTGCTCGACAAACGTAGGGCGCATCTATGGATTATGATGTTCACTTAGTTTTGTTTCTGTGATTTGATATGGAGCCAATAACGGGTTATTAGTATTTGATGGTAGAGGTCGTGCTAATCATACCGCTGAGTTTTTAGTATGATATTGATTTTTAAGAATTTCCCCATGGAGTGGCCAAATCTTAGAGGAGGGAGGGAAGTGAAAAACCTAGGTGTAACAACCTTATGGCCTTCGTCCTGTTAGGAATGTCAAGTGTATAAAATTAAGTGATCCCTAACCCCAAATAGGATTAGAGTGGAGATATGGCAGGTATAAAACCCGGACCATCCGAAGGAGTGAGGGCAGTCCGTACCTGGGTTTGGAACGTCGTGCAGTGGATGCCTTTGAAGTATTAGTTGAGCATAGTCCAGGAGCCTGTGTACTGGGTACTTCTCTCTATATTAGGGCCCTGTGGGAAAGCTGGGCGTCTTAGGATAAGTTACTATGGGTTTTAGTCCCTCTCTGGATATTGCTTTGTATAAAGATCTCCCTAGAAGTTGGGGACCCTTTTCGAGAGTGATAGGAGTTGCTTCTCTTTAGAGGCATGGCGCGTGTGTTTGCTTTACCTAGGTGTGCCTTGGATGATTTGTAATTTTATATTCTCGTTCTTATTAAACCATGTTTCCCACAGTTCTGGGAGTTCGCCTCATCTTTTGGGCTTAGGCCCGTTAAGACTACAATCCATTTGCGTTCGGACGTCGGTTCGCGTCACAATTTATAAAATGCAGTGCAAATTGCAATTTAACAGCAATGAAATAACTTGATTAGTTCATAAATGCAGATAACTTGTTAATTTTTCATACCTGACCGATGCCTTGTCAACACCCATGCCAAAACTAATTGTTGCCGTGATGATGGACACGCGACCCAACATCCAATCCTCCTGAACTTGTGCACGCAAACTCTTTTTCAAACCAGCATGATAAGCAGCAGCTTTACATCCCCTCCTGCACAGTTCTTCAGCTAGATTTGAAGTAGTTTCTCTAGTGCGGCAATAAATTATACCGCATCCCCGTTTGTGCTAAGAGATAAATAAGAGAATTATAAATTACACTAATATAAAAATATACTATCATGCATGGGCATTACCAACAATTTAAAAAATGGGCGACATATGTATTCATACTAACGATTCGCTTTCAAAGAAATTTTAATAAGTGTCTAAAATAAATGTTACACATGTATTTATATGTGGAAATATCCATACTCTGGTCATTGGGATCATAATCAATATAAGAACTGGCTTAAGCTTCGTATTATTTTGATGATGGTGTTGCATACATCATTTTGTATATAGTAGAAGATAATTATTTAAATAAGCAAAAATAAGCAAGATAAGCAAGATAAGCAAGAAACCAGCCATCGCCGCGCCAGCTGCACCACCTGGACTACCTGAGCCAACAGACATCAAGCATGTCCAGGGCGAGAAGAATGTTGTCACCGATGAGCTGTTGTGCATTTCCGCCATCGCAGTGCCATCACTCATCGAACTTCGCCCACATGGCTGAGGCGCAAGCATCCGACGAGGAACTGCAGTCGTTTCTCCGGGACCCAGCAGCATCCACATCATTGGACTTTCGCCCCTGGCAACGATCGACACCTGTTCTACGATGTCTGCTGCAGGTGAAGTGCCCATTCGTTCCTCACTCCTTCCGCGCTTGGGTGTTCAACAACCTACATGTACATGGGTTGTCATACTTAGGCGCTCGACCACGACCGAAATCGTCACCGACCGCTACGTGTGGCCAGCGGTGAAAGTCAAATGTGCGCTACACACACTCGGCCCAAGGCTCCTTCCCCCTGCCTGACCACCGCTTGGAGCACGTCCATATCGACATTGTTGGCCCACTAACGCCGTCGGGAGGATTCACCTATGTGCTTACCTGTGTGGACCGCTTCACCAGGTGGCTGGAGGTGTTTCCAACGGACTGCATGATGGCAGAGGCGGCCGCAAGCACCCTTGTCGAAGAGTGGATCTCTAGCTTCGTGGCTCCCGCCCGCATCACATCGGTCCAGGGCCGACAATTAATGTCCTCATTGTTCACGTCGTTAGCTGTGCTCCTGGGCGCAGAGTGTCCGGACAACGCCATACCACCCAGCAGCGAACCGCATAGTGGAACATTTCCACCGACAGCTGAAGGCAGCCATCGAATGCCACGCTATGGAGTGGTGGGTCAACGTCCTCCCCATCGCGTTGCTCGAAATCCGGACCTGGGTGGTTCCATCGTATTAATGGTGTACAGCACAATGCTCCAATCCCCGGCGAATTCTTAGAGCCAGGGTCGGTCCTGGTGGACCCGGTTAACTTCGCCGGACAGCTCCGGGACAACATGGAGCAGCTGCAGCCAACACCATGTGCCGCACATGGCCGGTCGCCAGTCTTCGAGCCCGCGACACCATCCGTTGCATGTTACAACCCCGTATGATGGGCTGTTCAAGGTTCTGTCGCGCCGGGGCAGGACTTTCACCTTGTTTATCCGTGGCAAGCGGGTGACCATCGAGTTGGACAGGCTAAA
This sequence comes from Ommatoiulus sabulosus, assembly GCA_034697705.1. Lineage (NCBI taxonomy): Eukaryota > Metazoa > Arthropoda > Diplopoda > Julida > Julidae > Ommatoiulus > Ommatoiulus sabulosus. The sequence continues at coordinate 3,362 of JAQGAO010006535.1, read as the reverse complement.
ACCTGCATTCCTCAACATGTACGCCACGGACAGCACAGCCATTCCACATCGACCACTGCCGGCAATGCTGGACTCCACGGATCTCCCGGTCCTACTGATGGATCCAGTACTGGCACTGGCGCAACCAACGGCACTACCTCCGGCTATGATGATCCGCCCGCACTGCCCAGCATTACCGGAACCGCAACATGGCAGCACCCCTCCTCACCAGTGATCATGCGTTACGGTCGCAGAGTTCTTTTCAACCGATACTACTGCAATGTTGTCACTGGTTGGGGAGTACTGTGGCGACCACAGATGGACAGGATGGTGGACCCACAGCAGCGGCAAGTGCCGTAGGTCCAGAGGTTGACCACCAGGTGGAACATCACCTGGAGATTGAGACCTTCACCTGCGCTTCTCGTACTTCTCGTATCGACCTTCGCCCTGACACGACGTCTGTCCGAGGACTTATCAAAGCATCGTTATCTTTCGTTATCAAGTTGTCTTCCATTTCCTATGGTGGGAAATGCTAAAAGTGCTTTATTTAGCCATTTACGAAAACAAAGTTTTCCCGAACATTTTGTTTCGAGTTTCAAATTCAATTCCTTATACAGGGATGTATTAGAGGTACTCAAAATTATTTCCTATTTGAGTTGGGTGTGCAAAATGTGTACCGAAAAATTTGGCTCCGCCCTACTGACACAAGTGCAATACAAAATTTACGTTGTATGCTTCAATTACAGTGAGTTAAAAACATCTTGAATTTTTTTGTAAAAATTTCAAATTTTATTTAAATATGTAAAATATCGGATAGATATCTTCACATGTATGCATATAAACGTTGCTAAAATACCATTTTTTTCGCTGACGCGGATAATGGTCCATTGCCATCAATAATTCGCGAAGAAAATGCACGTGTATAAGCCTATTTTCTTACCAACCACTACTGATAGTTGGCGACCTCAATGCTTGCACAGCAACAATGAACTCTCCGATCACCATCCCTATCCTAAACTCCCTTATTAACAATTCACGCCAATCAACAGTCATAAAAACAAACCCACAAGGAAAATGGTTACTTAAAATAATCAAACAAGAACAGTTGTACATACTGAATGGTAGAACAAAAGGTGACTATCATGGTGCACCAACCTTTCAAAACAGCTCTACACATAGTGTACTAGATTACACAATCATAAATAAGACCATGATACCATTTATTTCCCAACTAAAGGTCCTTCCTTATACTAATTCTGACCACTTCCCGATAACCACTGCTATTACAATCAGAAGCTCTACTCCGGCTTGCACTAATACAACCCACAACTACCCTAAAATAAAATGGAATCCCATACTGGCTCCTAATTTCTTTTCAACCCTATCCTCTTCCATTGAAATAAACCACTTTGAGAGGCTCCCTACCGGTCAAAAATACCTACTTTTTCAGGAGGCTCTACTATCCACAAGCAACCGTCTAGGTCTATTAAAACAACCTAAGGCCAACCCGCACAAACCCCATTATGCACCATGGTTCGATGTAGCCTGCCTAAAACTAAAAAGAGAATCATTTACGGCAGCTGGCATTTTCTTAAACAGCCCCAACCCCACAACACTAAGATCTTATCAGGACATCAAGCACAAGTTCAAAGACCTCTGCAGAGAAACTAAAAATAAATACATTCAAAGCTGGCACCAAAGAATCTTACAGACTAAAAACTCCTCACAATTCTGGTCTTTAATTGGGAAATACCATCATGCACACGTTAAAACTCCCCCTATTTTAACCAAACTAACCTGGGAAACTCATTTTTCATCTATCTACAAACCTCATAACAAACTACCAATAAAGAAAATACAGAACTATTTACTAAAAATGAAAACATTACTTTCCATCCAAACACCCCCCAATCCCACAGTAATCTGGGAAGGACCCATAACACTCTCTGAATTAACACTAGCTCAGAGTGGCCTTAAAAAAGGGAAGGCCCCAGGTATAGACCTCATATTGCCAGAAATGATCTCGGACTCCCCACCTGCAGTCACCGCCCTCATTCTTTCAACATTCAATGACATTTTACACAACCACAATTTCCCTAGTTCATGGAGACAAATTCTAATCCACCCCATACACAAAAAAGGTGACCCGAAAGACCCATCAAACTACCGACCTATATCCTTAGTATCAGCAATGGCCAAACTCTACATGAGTGTAATATCAAATAGAGTCAAAAACTGGGCCATAGAGAACAATATCATCCCAACAGAACAAGCTGCATTCCAACCTGGCAAAGGCACCAGAGATCATATTCTGCTTTTAAACTCCATAATCAAACATAACAACTCCTACCCCAAAAAGGCCACCTACACCTTCTTTGCCGATTTATCCAAAGCATTCGACTCCGTTAATCATTACATACTCTGGTCTAAACTCAAAGCCCTTAACTTCCCTCCCCTGCTCCTACAAAATATCTCAACCTTCTACGCCCAATTAACAATTGAGACAAGGGCATCTGATGGCCCAACCCAACCCACACGACTAATCTCAGGAGTCCTCCAAGGTGACCCACTAAGCCCCCTCCTTTTCATCATCTACATGAGCGACCTCCCAAACTTTCTACCCAAACATCTCGGATGCAATATCCTCAACCAACTAATATCTAACCTGCTATACGCTGATGACATCTTATTGCTGGCCCCCAACAGAAAAAATCTCCGTGCCTTGCTTAAACATCTCTCCAGATACCTTACAATAAATCACTTACATCTCAACCTAAACAAATCAAAAGTACTTATATTTGCCAGAGGGGTGAGAACATCGGCCAAAAACTCATTTTATTGGAACAACTCACCGATTGAGATTGTAAGAACGTGGACCTACTTGGGAATAACGTATCAAAATAATGGATCCTTTTCTAAACATCTAACACACCTAAAAACCAAACTCAGATCACAATCACGAATAGTATATAAGCTCTTTATAAATAAAAAACTAAACAGCATACAAACCCACTTACAACTTTTCAATTACCTCCTTCTCCCAATCCTCACCTACAATGCCATATTCTGGGCCTGGTTTAAACCCGACAACTTCTCAGGGGTCCAAGAAAGATTTTTCCGTCAAGTTTTTTGTCTCGACCGCACCACGCCAAACTACATTATCGCAAACGAACTTAACCTAACGCCCACCTCTTACACCCTAACCCTACAAACCTTTAAATATTGGAAACACTGCAAGGCGACAAACACTCAGACCATCCAACACTTACTGTTCCTCACACACCTTGACAAGCCCTCAAACAAATTTAACATCTTACATCACTTTCTCAACATAATAGTGACCCCCACAGACTCCCCTACTCTACTTTCCGAATATACACCAG
>JAQGAO010006534.1:0-12194 GCA_034697705.1 Ommatoiulus sabulosus | reverse complement strand
GGAAATTTTTTCCAAACTTCTACATGTACTTGGAAAATGGGCCCTGAGCTAACCTTGTAGAATTTCCCTGACTTTTTACAAATAAACCATTCTTCCCTGACTTTTCCAGGTCATTTTCAACTTTTTCAAGTTCCCTGACTTTTCCAGGTTTTCCAGGTCTGGGGGAACCCTGTATATCTAACCCAAACTGTATTCATGAATAGCCCAGCTTGCACACGGCGGTCCTGGATAACGGACGTTTCCAAACTTTTAATTCTGATTCCCAAGGGTGATTTTCGGACACCTGCGCATGTTCGCAACATTCAAAAACTGCAAACTGCGTTGCTCACCTTTACGAATCATAATTTAGCAGTCATGACGTCAGGTGTGCAAAATCGACACAACATGCAGGTGGTTTAAAATTGCACTCAAGATTTTCGAGGAAAATGTCATTTTTCCAGGACCGCCGAGTCCCCTAACCTTATAACTGAAAAAATACCGCGCTTAGAGAATCGACACATATAGCCTAACCCAAATTTGTATTCACGGGCCCAGCATGAAGACAGTCCTGGATAACGGACATTAATTGCCAACTTTTAATTCTGCTTAGAAATTCGGATTTTCGAGGTTCATTTCCGGACACCCGCGCAAGTTCGCAACGTTCAAAAACTGCGAACTGCGTTGCGTAAAACACGCCAGAATTCGCAAGTTCGTTTCACTCCACAACAGCAAAAAAACGGTGGACTCAAAGGAGGTTTCGCTGATTCGAGCACTTTCGTTTTTGTTTCCAAAACACCAAGGTCGGTGGCCCCCCCAACAACACGCATTTAAAAGCCAAATGAAAAACGAAACAGAAGCATTGTTTAACCTGACGACATGGCAAATATTCGGAACGTTTTGAAAATTGCAAATTGCGGAATTTGCGGAGGGGCGAGACCTCGGTAAAGCGCGCACCAAATAAAAAAAGAAGCCAGAAACCACCTTGCCGAAAACGAACTGTGTTTACACGGGCACTTTGAGTAGGCCTACATCCGAGACAAGTACGATAAGTGCGGGAGTAGGACACGGGAAATTTCGTGACGAATTCCGTAGAAAATGTTTGGGTCAAGGAAACATTTGGTGAAAATCCGATGTGGAAATTAACGTGCGGGACATTTCACCTGGTGGCAAAATGTGACGTACATGAGTCCATGCACCTACCTGCGCTTAACGTTGTCTTTGGATCCTGGCGGCTCGATAATAAGCCTTCCCGGCGCACATCTGTCATCTACCGAACCTTAAATAACACTCGACGGAGACGCGACATATCATTTTATCAACGGTGGGATCACCTTAGCGGATTAGCTTCCACCCCCTATTTGCCAGCCAGCCACTGTTACTTTCATCCTGCTGCTGGGGGCGATGCGCCCTCTAGTGGCTAGCTTTGATGGCGCCGCTGCCCCGCCATCTGCCAACGGGAACGTCAACTAGAGCCGGCTGAAAAATGGCGGGTTTTACGATTTCATTTGTGCAAAGCGAACTGTACACGTCCGTGTACAGTTCGCTTTACAACAAATTTCAAGCTAACACCATAGTATGAACTCACGTAGAAAGATGACTAAAAATGACGTCATTTATGACAACAAAATGACGTCATAATGTCCCTCCTTTTGACGTCATAAAGACCTCACGTTTGGTTCATAAACACATCATTTCCAGTCAAAAAGGCGTCATTTTTGTTATCATTAACCCGTCATTGCGCAATTCCAGCTGAAAAAGTTCAATAGCGTGCCGCAATTTACTGTAAGTCACATCAGGAAATCAGCATTTATGGCCAGTTCAATATCAAACATTTTTGAACATAAATGATCTAAACGTAGATAATTTCAGAAAAAATCATAAGCAAATGAATAAGACGAGTATCTGGAAAAACGTGCACTTTTATTTTTTCGCTTAACATAATTTCCATGCAGTTTAATTATCAAACACAAATTAGCACGAGGTAACCCCGTGCCTTTGCAAAATATATTTTTTCGATTTTCTACCAACTTGATAATAAATCTTGGAAAACGGTTAGAAAAATCACCAGGTTTGGAATCGGCGATCGCATATGCTATTGACGATGGCCCTTCAATTTTGCTAATATTATTTCGTTTTTTCGGCATTCCTGCAAAAGAAATTTAAAAATCAGAAAATCGTTCTTTTGTGAGGTGAATCTACATGTGAATAAACCAGATAAACTAACATGTATATACTAAGTTACTTTTAGAAAACTCGTTACTCGCCTCTTTAAAATCCTTGACAGTTTTGAAATAGACTCGCTGCTTCTCAATGAGATCAAGGTACGTATCATTCAATTGATCTCGCCTCATTTTCTCTTCCTGCTTCGTCCTTTCAAGCTAAAAAAAAAAGAAAAATTACTCAATTTCAACTAATTGTAAAATAATCTCAACGTGAAGTGGTTTTATAGTTTGATAAGAATGTAAATATGTAGCAATACCTTGATTTTGTTCTGGTTAATCCCATCAACAATTCCTTCGAATTGTTTCAAAAACTGTAATTTATTACTTTGGGAATTCATCGCTCTACAAATTGGTAAAAAAAATGAGCAAGAATGAGTTAAAAGCACGAAGTAAACACACATTGCTAAACCAAATGGCTAACAACGCACTCTGAAAACGTGTCCAGGATAGAATTTAATAGATTAACTTCCTTCTGTAAATAAAGTTTCGTGTCATCTAGAGTATTATACAGCGTGTAAAATTGCTTGGTTTCTTTATGCTTTGCAGATACTGAAAAAAAAGTTGCACAATACTTTAGTTTTACTACAAATTTCAGTATATTTTTGTCAATACTTATGCCAAGAACTGTGAAAAACCTTGGCTATATAGCTCCAGAAATCTCTGCTGATATTGACTAAGTTCTGCTCTCGTTGGCACTTCGTCCAATTTTCTTTGTAGTGAGGCAATTTCTCGATTTTTTCGGGCCTGGAAAAAGATTTCAATTGTGATAATTAGCCTCCAAAAATAACACCAACAATGCAATCCCCACAGGGTATAAATGCCGTATTATAAATGGCATAGATCAGAAAATGACTGGGTAAGACTTTGTTTTATAAAAGAAATATTTTTTAAGTAAATGCAAACGTTTCATCATTTCGTCTTAAAATTTCTACCAAGTTTCCCATTCAATTTAATTATTAGAAAATCTTGAAATTCCAAGTTTTTATCTTCTTGCAAAATAAAAGGTAAAATATAAAAAAAAATCAAAATTAGTCATTTACTATAAATGTATATATTAAAGATGACCAACAAATGTAAAACCAACAAACGTGGAGTAAATTGGACATTGTTCATAACAGTGAAAGCCGCTTAATTCGATCACGATGGTTCCAGCGATTTTGACCAAAATAGGCGATGAGTGTCAAAAAACATGCTAAAAATTAACTTTATCAAAAATAATTTGTTCTTTATTTTAAAAATAAATATATGTTAATAAACATGGATTTACGTATTTATTATTTATGTATATAAAATGGCCGACCAAATTAACAAGCTTTCACTGTATAATGAAATATTTTATTGCTTGATAAAAAAACTAACCAGAAGTAGCCTCAATTTCTGCAGCTTCTCTTTATCAGCCTGGTAATGTCTCTCGATCAGCAAGCTTCTTTCCTTGAATGACAAAAACATGTTTGTTAAATTTCATTTTGTGTCAACCAAACTTAGTTTCAAAAAATGGAGGGACGTGAAACGAAAATATGTAACTTACTTTGTCCTCGTGATCGTCATCGGAATGTGTGGATTTTAGGCTCTTGATATCGGAATGCAATCGTTCCCGTTCTTCCTAAAATTGCGAAATTCACAATATGAGAAACCTCATCATCCTGGAAATTCTGGTAAAGCATTCAAAGCTCCAATTATTTTAAAAGATTTGCAGATTCTGCAAAATCTTAAGAATGTCTTAGATTGCATGTTGATCATATTAAAAATTGCTACGCCAAAGATAATTTAAACTTACCAAGCAATGAGTTCGGAATTCTTGTTCCTGTTGTTTCAAGTTTTCGTTCATAGCAACTAGCGAGTGCAATTTCATAATAATGCTGATTGGATAAAGTAAAAAACATACATTTGAAACACGCTGCTTATGCAAACAGCTTTATCACATTAAAAAGATGACAAACAGAACCCAGAAACAATCAAAACTAGAATCCACATCAGAAATAAACGGCATATTGTGAATTTGTTATCCACATTCCTTCACAATTTAAAAAATTTAAGTCAAACATTTACATCAGGAATGGATTTTTACATTCGTAATTTCCCAATCCAAAATTTGTTATTGTCCGTACAGAGTTTCAGACCTCCTTAACTGGCTCGAGTAAAGTACCTTTGATTGTCCTCGTTTTCCAACATCGTGAATTCTTTGAGCTTTGCCTCCATTTCCACGCCCAAATTTTTAGCCTATAAATGTCCTAACATTTTAGTCAAAACCTTAAGATTACTATCAAACGAATGTGAATTACTAACAGAAATAGTTAATACCTCCTGGTAGTTTCCCAGCAATTCAGCATGTTGTTTCTGCACTTGCTCGAGCTGGCTTTCACTCTGCAGACAAAAATATTGAATAACATTAGCACACAAAGACGGCATTTTGACAATTTCCCAAACAAAGACTGGGGAACCTCCATGACTGCTTGCTGCTGACTCTCAGCCTGTCGTTGAAGTGAAGCGATGACTCGCCTGTGCCTTTGGACTCCTCCACCCATGGCATCACTGGACTCCAAATTGGTAATTTCAGCTTGCTGTCAAACATAAAATACAGTGACTATTTTTTAACCCTTATGATTCCTATCCCTACTGATGTTATAACTAAATAATAGTTTTAGAAAAATTTAAATTACCTTATCGGCATATTCCGAAGCAATTTGACGAATTTCGCTGGATTGCAAACCGATGATAGACCCGACAATGTTTGCTGGAAGTTTCTGGAAATTAGAAGATGCCAATTATTGCATTTATGTAATTTCATTGTGCTAACAAATTTCAATTAGATTACTCACCTCGCTGGTTTCCAAGGCAGCCATGCTACTCATTGCAGCAGAAATTTTCTGCCGATTCAAGGAAAACATGCAAGAACTCAAGTTTAGGTTGAAAATGGTTAAAGCATGCAGTTAACAAATGTGGGAATCAGAAATGTGCCAATTAATACCAATTCAAAAAAGCATACAACAAAAATGCGAAATAGAAATTCTTAGCAAACTTCATCCGATGCTTAAAATGCCTAGTTCAAATCGAAAAATTCCATATAAGGTTTAGTCGAATTTTATTGTGTAAATAGATAGACAACAAAGAAAAATACAAAGCTAATATAAAGAAATGCAAAAGCAATTATGCTTGGAAATTTCACATAAATTTACTTGTATCAAGAATTTCATAGTCCAAAATTTTCCCATGTGATTCTCGCAAGAATTTTTCTAATGAAAAAAAAAAACTGAAAATGTTTTCTGAATACCCAGAAATTTATTACTTTACAAATCAGCAATTTTCTTAAAAGATATTATGTGTAAAACTGTTAGATATTTATAATTATAAATATTAGTCAAAAGTCGATTTATTTTGGTAGCCCTAGAGGACTTTTAAATTAAATATTGCCCTAATATTACAACAGTCTATTTTCTTCAAAATTTACTTTTTCGTGGTAAAATAATTATATTAATTTGCATTTCAACTTTTATTAAAATGACCAAGAAGTGTTAAATTAACGTGCTGTTCAAACTTTTAACATATGCCAATATTTGCTAGCGTGATAGTGCTAATCACAAACTCAATCGAATGGAAAAATTTCAATAAAATCAAACAAAAAAGCATATAAACATAAACTCTAATACCTCGTGTAGCACAGCATTGCTAGCTGCATCCTCACTTTGAGAATCTTGAGATTTTAAGGTGTGCTCCGATTTACCCTACTTACAGAAAACAGGAATTTAATAACATGACACAATGTACAACAATGCCACTTTCGAACAGACAGTAATTTTGAAAAATTTTGCTTACCTTTTCTGTTGACGTAATACGAAACAAACCCTGTTTCCTTAAAGAAAAATGTTTAAATTTTAAAATTAATCAGCTAATTCAATGTCATGTGAAGTTACAAAATTAATCTATACTTACTTTCCATACTCAAGCAAAGTGGACTGTACCCGCGTTTCTTCATCTTCTTCACCTTTGTGACTGACCTGCCTCCGAAAGCGTCGCTTGGGACTATAAGCATCCTAAAAATAGTTGATAATTTTCTTTCAAAAAAATGTTTAACCGTTAGAAAACACCCAGAAAAAGTACCAAAAATCGCTTACAAAAAGACATGATACTGATGAGCCTGCAGTTTCCTTAATATTTTCAAAGACTATGTCCTGATAAATTTCAAAAATAAAACAAATTAATATACAGATTGCTCCAACAAACCAACACCCTGTCGAAAGGGCATTAAAATTGATTTTCTATAAACCATTTGTCATTATTAATAATATCACATTTAGATAAAAGTTAAAATAATAATAATAAATCATATTTTAGGAATTCAAATTTTCACGTAATGTTGAAACATGTAAACACCTGTAAACACTTACCTGTGGTGCATTATAAAATTTATCAAATTGGGAAATTGAGTAAGCTCGAACATAATCGCCCGTTTCCTCCCTAGTTTCAATAGCACGTTTAACTAACCACTAAAAATGCAAAAGAATGTAAGAATTAAGCTCGCGTAGGATAATACTTAAAAAAGATGTCCACATAACTGGCCCTTACCTGCACAACTGGGAAAATGTGAATAAAATCCAATCCTTGAATTTGGTGGGGTTCCAGCCGATGCGGACATTTCATTTTTGGCAACACTGCAACTATCTTTTCGGTCAAAGAACTGAAATGATATTAAGCAATTTTAAAAAACAGCTGAGAAATAACAGCATGGGCAGCGAAAGAGAATTCATACATTTTTTGACCAATGGTTAGATTTTCTTCAAACAGCAAATGAACATCTACATCAATGTTGCAGGTCTCAATGCACCATGTCATCCCACCAACGACCTAAAAGAAACAGCATTTGGAACATGACAACATTTATAAACAGGAAATTATGAGTGACAGAGAATTAACATGCGGTGACTTGTTCAGCAAGGTCGCTGAGAGGTTCACATTCGGTAGACCCAAGGTTTGATTTCTGGGTCAGCTATCAACATTTGTGGTTTTTCACGGTCTCCCACAGTCCATCCAGGCGAATGCTGGGATAGTTCATAAATTAAATCGGCCAAGACCGTATTCCTTTCCCCATACAGTGCTGTATTTCGCTATTGTTGACAAGATTTGTTACAAATTCAATTTAACAATGATCGATTGCATTTCACCTAGGAGCATTCTCCTGAAAATGGGCTCGACCCCCTACCATGTGGCAATTGTTTGCTGACTGTAGGGTATTGAGTTGAGTTGAATTGTTGCCGGTCCCAAGCCCGGGTAAATGGGGAGGTTTGGGCAAATGAGTGGCGATGCACACCTGTTCCCATAAACAGGTATTGCGCAAATGGTAAAGGGTGATAATAAGAATCCTGAAGGCAACCGATTTAGCGAGTCGTTTGTGATAATGACTTACAATTAACGAGACTTGGTAATCACGAATTTAGCGATTGTTTACATGGAACAGGACGTGTCAACACAGGTGACTGTACCTTATCAAAAGGCGATAATCCCTTAATCCTAGCACGAAAATATCCAGCAGCAACCAGTAAGTCGACCGTCTCCTGGAATTTGACACCTTGCTCTTCATCTTCCCGTACATCAAACGAGTGCTTGAGAAAGAAAACAAATATCATGAACCATGATCAAGGTGACAAGGTGATGACAAGGTGACAATGGGAAAACAATCAAGCTTTCTTGCTCCCTAGCTCAATACCCCTTGGCTAGCTTTGCCTTCAGTACATAACATGAGAAGATTAACATCTTTGGCTAATTCAATCCTCAGCCCAAAAGACGACAACCAAGGTTAAAGGTCATCCGAGTATCGGTAATTTAGCTCGACCATGATATTAAAATGGAACACCCCCTTTCCCATAAACTCTGAGAGTGACCTCACTTTAATGAATGAAATAGTTTGGGTATTCCGCTTAAACCGCGTCTTACCTTTTCGGCCATGGGATTACAGATAAGTCAAATTAATCTAGATCTAGTCGCTGGAAAAATAAACTTTTAAACTCAAGGCTAGTAAACACATATTTGACTAGACAAACACATAAGCAAAGGCTCTCAATGTCCTGCTCGCACACTATCTCGATAACTAGTTAGGATTTGGTTTGACCCACAATGCACCGCACCGTAACTACAGGGTGTCTAAGGAGTCCCATGGCCAGGGGATTTATACCGGGTGTCCCATTTTAAGTCTCCACTGAAACTGAAACATCACGGAAAATAAGCATGTTACCTATACACGTAATACTACTGTAATATTACGAAATTAAAGTTCAACTTCTAAAAAAAGTTGTTTGTTACGATAGGGGTTCTTAAATAAGTTTTCATTTTTTTTAAAGCAAATTTTTAATAAGTAAATTGTAAAGTGACAAGTCGCTACTTTAGGAATGCTCCGTTTTATAGCATATATATAGAACAAATTTTACTAGTTTAAGATGACGCTAACTGTTTTGTATTATAGGTAAAGGTCATGATCATTTTCTTCAATGGAATCCACTATTTGTTAGGGGCCTACTACTAAGCTACGCAAAAGTAACAGGCGCAGTCTTATCTTTTAAAAACAAACCACTTTTATTTAGAACTTTTTTGCATAGAACCTATCAAATTGGACATCCAATATACAAGGATTGGAAATGTCTTAAATTGAATTCAATCCAAAATTATTTTAATAAAACAGTACTGATTGTTGAACGGATTTAGTGTGCACGTATAAGATTTTTACTATTTTTAACTGAAATGTATTTTAGAATTATTGCTTTTATGCCGAGTTCATTTTGGAATACTCTGCAGTTTGTTTTGCAGAACAGTCACTTTGTTTTAATTTTTATAAACTAGTAAAATTTACTTCTACAAATGCTATCAAAACGGAGCATTCTTAAAGTGGCGACTTGCTACGTTAAAATTTACTTTAAATATTCTTAAAAAAAATGAAAACCTATTTAAGTAACGATTTCCTAATTGTTCTAATTTCCTAAGCAATAGGACGATTTACGCTGGAATGGTACCGTTTAAAAAAATGGGAACGCAAGCAAGAAAATCAGGTTTGAAATGCTAGTCATGTCTTAATACCCAGAAGCTTTCAGAAGATTTACGATATATTTACAGAGCTTTTGAGATATAATTTATTCAGCCTTGTCGAGACAATGGGCTGCATTGACGTTCTAACGATGGCGACATTTACTATGCAATGCCGGATGTACACGTTAAAAGATTGCCGGCTAGCACAACTATGCATGCTCTAGTGTCCTTTTTGAATGGGTTAAAGGTCAAGTTAAGAGATTGCAAAGTGGCAAACGACGGTTGATCTGCACACAAGATTGAAATAATAAGCCAAATCTCCGAAATCAATGACATTCAATAAACGGATTACTCCGCTCCATCTATTGTTCGTGGTAATCTTTCCGTCACCAACTTCTAAGCCATGGGCGATTGCAGAAGTTCGTACTTGGGTCAAACTAAGAACCTACTTATACTGATGCGGGCCAAAAGGTTAAACATTTCGAATTTGCTCTGGATTCGGAAGCATTTGGTGGTGCAAATTACATTAACGGTCCAAAAATGTCCGTCGCACCATCCAGACTTGGACTTTGGGATTATGTTTCCTTCATCTTGCTCATCGTCTTGGCCTCCTGCATCGGTGTTTACCACATCTTTGCCGCCAGAAAGTCGAAAACCACCAAAGAATTTCTGGTGAAAAGCCACGATTTGGGGCTCGCCCCACTCATCCTCTCTACAGCGGCCACTTTCACATCGGCCATCGGACTTCTGGGATTTCCCGTTGAAACGTACAGCTATGGCGTCAGCTTCATGGTCGTCAACATCAGTTTGTTGCTTCTGGTTCCTCTGGGAATATTCTTCTACTTACCAGTTTTCTACGATCTGGAAATCAGCAGCATTTTTCAGGTAATCGAGCCATGGCCGGGCATCACTGGACAGGAAATGAGAATTCGTAGTGGAAAAAGTCACCAGATTTTAAAGTAGGAGCAATGTTGGAAACATGTTTCTAACCATTTCTGCTCCATTCCCCGCCATATAATAAATACAGCACATGTAATGTTAACAAATTATAACAAACCAGTAGATTTATTTTTTCGAAAGGACAATATTTGACGTGTTTCATTCAACAGCATCAGTTTTTTAAAATGTTTGAAACAGAAAACGGTGTTTAAAAATGTCTTGAATAGAGATCGGTGTATTAAACTGTTTCATACAGAAATAGGCGTTTAAAAATGTTTAGAATAGAAAAAGGTGTTGAAAAATATTTCAATTAGAAATAGGGGTTTAAAATGTTTCAGACAGAAATAGAAGTTAAAAATGTTTCAAACAAAAATAGGTGTTTTCAAATGTTTCAAACAGATATACCTGTAAGAGTTTAAAATGTTTCAAACAGAAAATAGAGTTTAAAAATGTTTCAAACAGAACTAGGTGTTTGAAAATGTTTCAGACAGAAATATAGGTATTTACATTGTTTCAAACAGAAATGGGTGTTTAAAAATGTTTCAAACAAAAAAAGTGTTTGAAACATGTAAGAAAAATAGGAATTTTACTTTTCATTCTGAAAGAGTGCTTTTAAAACGTATCATCAAGAAATGATACTTTAAAGCGTTTTGCAACCCCGCTTCAGAAGTGACACAACTCAATTATTACCAGTTTTCGTTTTTCAATAGTATCAAATCAAGCGAAATAACCTCTATACATATATTCCGTAACAACAACATATCTGAGGTTTCCAACGTTTCGGTTAAATTACAGATAAACTTTTGTTTAAACTTGAAACATTCGAAATTTGAAACATAAACTTGAAACTGATAAACTTTACAGATTATAACGAAAATGGTGCCCATAAAATTGTGTCATTTTTTAAATACAAGTGTATGTCTACTAAAATATCGATACATTGTGCCCTATTTTAATCCCCCAAAAATAAAAACATTTTACAACTTATGCATGGGCAGCTGCACTATAATCAATCTTTAACTTTAATGTATTAACTAAAGTAACTTAAAGTTCAACTTTCTTAAATTAGACTGATGCATTCCAACATAAGATAAAAACCAACAAAGTTAATCAGTTTTATACTTCGATTTATAATTTCAGTATTTGGAGCTCCGCTTCAGTCGAAGTGTCCGCCTTTGCGCTTCAACATTAATTAATGTCCAGTTGGTAGGTCAATTTCTTAATTACTCAAAACATACACACCTAAGTAGTGGATTGTTAACCTGTTGTTTGTTGCGTCGTTAACAGGTGTTATACACATCGTGTGTAATGTATGCTCCTGCCCTGGCTCTTAATCAAGGTATGAAGACGTTTTAAATTTTAATAGTATAAATGATAGATAATATAATAATAAAATAAAAAGTTATCTGCATAAAACTTGATATATAATTAATACAAATTTCCCAACTTAATGTGCATTATTTTAAGAAACATAATCGTATTTCACAAAACAGTCTCAGCTTTAAAAACTTGAATATTTCATTTTAAGAGAGTGTACTAATGGGTACACACTTGGAAGAAACACTATAGAAATGTTTAAAAAAAGTAGAAATAAAAATGAACATTTTACACTACCAAAGGAACTGGAAAAATCTTAATTTTTGCTCAATATATGCATTGATCAATAGATGCCAATTTTAAAAAATATTAAATGAAACGTTTTCTAAACTTAACGCTAATAGAAAATTTGAAAATGTGAAATTCTCAAGTTCTTTAATTTCCCTTCTTGATCAATAAAAATATTTATAAATATAGAAAATATAATAAAAATATAGATAAAACTATGGTTGAAAAATTCTCCTAGAGAAAGACCAATGAAATGCCCACTCAAATGCTACGTCTTCACCATGAAGTGCCAAAATAAAGTTTAATTATACTTTACCAACATATAAAAACATAAAATTTGAGGGTTTTTTTTGCATTGAAATGAATTGACATAATTCGACAAATTATAACTTCCCTTCCTAAGTTATTGTCCTTGTAGATATTTGTTAAACAACCTAT
>JAQGAO010006533.1:0-12194 GCA_034697705.1 Ommatoiulus sabulosus | reverse complement strand
AAAAAGGTCCCGTCCGCCCCACTACTGAGCTATTTTTAGGACGTTAAACAAGGAATCAATTTCCAATGGCCTTATCACTCAATTATTAGAAGAAATAATAATAAATAAAACATTGCACAATGATCCAAGATAAGTTGTTAAACCCTAACCGCTTCATGATACAAGCCACCAGGGACTCGCTCAGGTTTACTTAATAAATAACTTTATACATGTATAACGTGCATTTTTGTAAACAGTATTAACCTTACATCCATACCTTACAACCTTGCATGCATGTGTTGTTTGCACCACAACGAAGCCAGATTTCGTGTACAACCATTATACCAATATTTCATTTTGTAGCTTGACTGGTATTAAACAGTTTGCAAGTGTTGGTTAGTAATAATTTATGCTAACTAATAAATAAATCATGCAACATGAGCATCCTAAATCTCTAATATAGCTTCGAATGTTTTGGTGCAAGCATGCTATATGAAGCAAATTGCAGTAAACGTTTGGCCACGATTACGGCCAATTGAAGGCAGACATAAACAAGATCTGCGGCCAAGATGTCATAATAAATCTAAAACCGCATATATTGCAACGCCTATGTGTCATCGATTACTCTAAAGTCTGCAATTAGCATGAATTATGAAGAGAAAAACAATAGAACGTGTGTTAGGCAAAGTTCTTCTGATTGCACTTAATAGCAGCGTTTATGTATCGCAACATCCACCAATTGGAAGACAGAAAGGTCATCGACTACATGTACGCCGGCCATGAAACAAGGCTCATTATGCGTATGTGTTTTGTAAAAAAAATCAAATTACGTGACGTAGAGTGAAACGTTTCGATAAAAAATACTTCCATCATATAGTTTCAATTTTCCGCATGGCTGAATTCAGCGAGCTCAGTGATGCAAGTATATAGACAATCAGCAATTGCTTAACAGGAAATTGTTGCTAAATAAGTCATTTATGCCAAGATCTTGATTTGACAAAATTTCATGGCAACAGCACGCAAGCTCCATCACGTAAGAATACTTGTATATTAAACCTGATATTTGTTCATAACGTAACATGTCCAGCGAGTCCATCCTCGCTGTACATGTGGACTGTTGGGTTTTTGGAAAGCATGCAGGTCTTCTGTTTTTGTATTTATTTCTAGATCCTTACCATAAACATTCATATTTTATTTTTACAAATACGAGACTATAGAGTAGAAAGCTGGAACTCTGGAATGTTTCGAAGGACCCTCGCGGTATTAACTCGCCTACGCAGTGAATGCGAATTGAATTTGAAAGCTCTAAAACTGGTAACAATTTTGTTAGCTTGTCTACATGGGGCCATATTGCGGAAATGCTTCAGGAAACAGGCATTGAAACTAAGAGGCTATTTGACTTTCTTTCACATCGTGTTGGCAAACAATGTTAAGACGCACCTGTTTAACACAAAACAGATTCATGTAATTTGAATGAAATTTAGTGAATTCGCGTTTTGGAGTTTGTAGAAGATCCAATTAAGATATTCAAATCGTGCTACCGCACACATTTGTTTCCTGCAGAATGGCGAAGAAAAAAGAAAGTGGAGGGAGAGTTTAAAAGGAAAACATTAATAAGCTACTTAATATGCATCGCTCATACGTTGCGTAGCAGAATACCATCTACAGATCCGCGCTTTTTTTTTCAGTAAGTAAATTTTATTCAGTGCGCTCCACGCTATCCCATTATGCATACCCTTGTCTTTTTCCACGATATAAAACATTTTACACAACAATCACATTTCATATTCGCAGTTGCGAGGTTAAGGGGTGATCTGAAAGTTCCCCGAACTTCTGAAATGCGTTTTCAAAGCAACATCCCAGCTTACCGTAAACTTATAAGCTATAAATTTGACAATAATAAAGAAGAAAAACAACTTTATAGCTTTGCTTTTCGATTTGCGTTAAGTAAATTTAATTTTCCACGAGTATAATATGTTGAAAAATAGCTATAAATCTTTTCGTTTAAGGTCTTGATGACAAACTTTTTTTTTCAATTTTTTTCTTCAATTTATTTCAGAAATCTTAATATCAGCTTGTAAAGTATTTTGTTTTCAATTTTTCGATGGTGATAATGTATATTTGCTTCCAATCTAAGTTGTTCTCGAATTTTATATGACAATAACGAGAAAGAAAAACAATTTTAGCTATACTTTTCCGAAATTTGGAAGTTTTATTGTTATTTTCTTTGCTATTCAGGACCCAAAAGTTTCCATTCAGGTTTGAAATTTTGTCAAGTATTCTATATATAGATAGTTAATCGACAAACAAGTTTGCAAGCGATGAATAAGATGGCAAGAACAGCACAACATTTCTGCGCTTGAGTTCCGAAATTGACTTAGTTTCTACATGTATATTGCCAAGCGCAAAATAAACTAATGAAAGAATTTGCCGAAACTGAAAAAAATATAATGGCAGCCATAATGTTCGACGGATTATTTGTTGATCAACACGTTTCAGGGCAAGCCCTGGAGTGGAAACGATGACAAATACATAAGCCAATTGGCAGGAAACAAAAAAAAACTTTGCTGGGAACAGATCCAGGCGTGCATTTTGGATAAGAGCAACACGAAACCGTCGAGGTTATGCCATTACTGCTAATGTAAAATTCATGCCAAGTACAATAAGAAGATAATAACGGGCGTTGAAACAACGGTCCTTGCTGGAGGCCAACAAAAACTATTAGGAGCTTTTCTTGAGATAAATGGAGCTCGCAGGTTGCCTATATCCTCGTGCTGCGTGCAATGTGCACGTGATTGGAATTAAGCTTCAGTCGGTTGACCCCGTATCAATTACCGACAAAATTAATATGATTAGCCTTCGACGGTACCGAGCGTGCATCAGGTTGAAGATCACCGGGAGAGATTAATTGGAACAAATGCAGAATTGGTCGGCCTTATTAGTGACTCCCACACCGGCCGCCAGAGTACACACGCTGCTATCGGACGATCAGATTTTCGTTATTGCTTTTAAAATACTGTAACTGATTTGTAGATGGAAAGACAAGATGGCGTTGAAGGAATTACCAGAAGAAGAAAAAAAAGTGGTTCTAACGCTGGCGAGACTAGAACCAGGTGTCGCGCACTTAATTTGCTGCGCCAGTTTGTCCTTAGGCCCTTGCGTGTAAGCAAGCTCGCGTCTAATTTGCACAATAATTTCAGACAATTAAGGATGTTCTGTCTGCAGCTGGCTCATGGCTGCGTGCAGCGACCGTTGCAACGTTGCCAGACATGTTAAATACCTGGCGAACGATGGGAATTCAGCTTTTCGGAAAATGAATGTTTATTGGGTGAGTGGATATTTTTATGGCAACATGTTAAAGCCGAACGTTAAATGTTTCAATATACATGTAATATAATAATCTCCCTATTTTTACGTGATAAGGAATTTAGCTAAGTCCGCTATAGGATCCTCGAATAAATTGCTAGCCCACAACTTGCATATTGCACAAAACAACATACTGTGAAAAAAATTCCGAAAACTGACAGTGAAGGACGTTTCAAATTTGCATGAGCAAATGGGTGCGAGCACAAAGAATGCTTATTGGAGGCGCTTACCACTCGGCATGCACTAGCGCCACCAAGAGGGATAAGAATGTGGCATGCTTTTTAAATGAGGGCGCACACAAAGAAAGCTTAGTCGAGCCATACTGAACTTACAAGAAGCGCTTATTTTTCCAAAAGCAGATTTTTAAGACACAGAGTGGCACACAGATCACTATTGGTCAAAAGTGTAGCGATGTACACATACACGATTGCATGCCGTTAACAGTACGTACTGTAAAAACGTGTCCTGCGCTCATCATGAGATGCTAATGCGCATGTTCAAGGTTTTACGTGGAATGTTTCACCTAGCACAACGCATGCAGTGGTGCCCCCAAGCACACTGACCACCACGCTGATATCAGCGTTTATTGTGCGCCCCAAAGCTGGAAACAAGAAGCTAAAAACAATTGTCTTTGTGCTCCCACCCTATACCTGTATACAGTAGGAGTGCTCAGACGGAGCGTCGCGAATCGTACTTTTGCAGTTGGCAGTTTGGCAAATGGTTCAAAAACAGAGTTATTCTAACCTAAAATGAATTAATGCATGTATAAGGCAATTCACAAAGCTTCTGCACGAGTACTCCTGTTATGTCAATAATCTAAATGTGCTGCGCAAATGCTGTTCATAAAACAAAGTTTTCATCAGAGAATACCAGAATACTTGTAATTACTCCGCCACTTGTTATGGTTATCTTTTACTCCGTAGTCGACGTAGACCAACAGTTCCAGAAATTGGATGGGAGTAGGCAATAATGGATGAAAAGTTGGCAGTGCAAGAGATTTGTCCAAGTTTTTTTAAATGCACAAAACGAATTTGCAAACCATTGCGCTAAAAAAAGTTTTATTTAAGGCTTCCCATATACAGCATGCAGTTGTTTTTTCAAGGAATTTCGAGGTTTTTTTTTAAAAAAAAAGTTGCACAAAATTACGTTGCAAACGATAGCTCCAAAAATATTATTTGCAGCTTCTCATATTGTTTTTGCATTGTTTATATTGCTGCAGTTGTTTTTTCAAAGAACTCCGAGTCATTAAACGTGTCATTAAAATATGCTTGAACTTACTTTTGGCAGGAACAAAATGAGTCCAGCATAAATTGAGTTGATGCTGCGCCATCTCGGGAAAGAAAATACAAAATGATGGGCATGAATTTTATCGTAAATAACATCACGTGTTTACAGCAAGGTTGCTACGGTGGATTTAACTCAATCTGGCGTCTGCAAGATATGTTAAACGACGATTAAATTCACGGATCAAGGTGTATCCGTCCGAGAGACCGTTTCATTTTCGCGCAATTTAATTTCGATTACGAAATGCAGCAATAAGGTGCGATATGTAAATCAAGAAAAACACGTCCAAACGTATATAAGCAATAGTTTGTCCAAGAGTATATACAGTACGAGCCATTCGCTTTCCTACCCTCTCAAAGGCGAGAAGAAAAATTCACAAAGTCAAAATTGATTTATTTCCCTCGATCAAGCCCCAATTCATGGAATAAAACACGCCAATAAAAAACCGAATTATTCACCTTAATATCGATTTAAAAACGTCCAGCACGCGGAAAAGTGCGTTTTTCTCGCAATTTCTGCACCGAAGCAATATCGGGGGCAATTTTTTTTTCTTTTTGGTCTGTATTTGAAAATAGCTGCACAGGTGCCTAATAGACCTTCCATGAGACCAGAAACTAAAATTGCTAACATAAATTCGGGGCGGCAAGATTGGCTTTCTCAGTCCTAAGGCCTTAAAGTCAGCACTCCGTGCTATTCTGTCTATGCATTAGGGCAATTTGAAATTTATGTCCTTCCAAAACGTTCGTCAGCGACTTAGAAAATCGTTTCCCCCCACCTTCGTGGGATTTCGCGATCCGACATTCCGGGCGATTAATCGCTCAGAAGATGGCGATATGTAATGGCCTATAACATTCCTCGAAGGTTAGGTTTAGCGAGGAGGAAGTAACCCTCTTTGAACCCAAAATTGAATATTTGTCAGTCAATTCGTCAGTGGGCAGAAAACGGAACGACGTAACAACTGGTAATTATTTTACGAAAACTTGGACCCCGTCTTTATATATACGGCCAACCCGCGCAAACTTTGGCGATATTAAAACTGAAACTGAAATTTCGATTTTTCCTCGAGGTGACATATCGCCCTCGATGGAGGCTTAATGGGCTATAACAAGATGACAGAAGTGCTTTATGGCACCCCTCGCTCGTAACATGGCCTCCGTTCTGAAAACAGATCTCCTGGGTCCAGTATTAGCTGAAATTACTGCATTCCTGACCAGGCGAAAGTGTTAAGCCACTTCGCCAGATATATGGTGGCAGCCTGCAATAATATCGTCTGGTAAAACAAACTAGAACGTTTAATGCAGCGCTGAAAGGTCAAAGAGCGAAAAACGACGTGGGTTTCAAATCGGTTATAAACGTTGTCATGGTAGTCTGATCTTTCGTGGGTCACTGTGCGTAAGTATCGACGAACGTTTGCTTAAAGGGGGTGTCATAATCACAGTTTTCAAGTTTTCCAATAATAAGATGTGATCATAGAAAATACTACGACATAAAGCTACGTTCACCCTGGAGTACGTAAAACATGGAGGAAAGATAAACGTGTGTAAATTTCTTAAGTTTATGTCCCTGGAAACACAACATGACACTTGTGTAGAAGTTTAAATTCCTGGATATACTGTACAGTATAACATTATGCATCCGTAAATTACGTAAGTTTATGTTCCTGTGCACAAACTTATTTAAGACCAGAAGTTTTACGTTTCCAGAAATAAGTGGCAGCAATTAGCAACAGGAAGTTCTTCTATGTTTCCTCCAGTGTGAAAATAGCCTAATATATCGCATCCCGCTTCAAAAGTGACACAGCTTTAATTTTTTCATTTTGAGATAAAGCAAGTTTTCATGTTTGGTAATGCATTGTAAAACATGATAACATAAATGACAAAACTAACATCTAGCAGAAACTATGGTGAACTAAGATGTGCAGTTCTTATTGAACACATGCAGGTCTAGCTCATTTTTCTCGACTTAATATTCTCATATACCAGAAATTAAATAATTTTTTTAGTTATGTCACTTCTGAAGCGGGGGTGCGATGTGGTCTACATAATCTCATTTTCCTAATTACACGAATGAGATAAGCAAACGAAAACTAAATGAAAGCCTAAAATGTAGAACCTGTTATTAGGTGGATGCCTATGCATTGTACAAGTATATTCAACGAGTTTTTATAGTCCGTAACGTTATTGCAGATATTTGAGACGCAGCATTCTATTACGCAAGGAGCATATTCGATTAAAGTTGTTAATAAAATGAACCATTTGAGCACGGATAAAAAAATATTTTCCCTCGGTGCCATTTTGCATAATGGGTAATCTGAAATCGAGTTGCACGAATCATGAGCACACAAAACTAAGATGAGATTGCCTAGGCCAAATAAAAAAACAACAGTTTGACTTTTATGACTTTAATAGCGTTTGATAACTTGAGCAGCCAAGAAACAATTAGCGCTTAAATGTGGCAATAAGCCATCGTTTATAAGCGTTCAATTAGTTTTGGCTCTGCATTCGTCTTGTTTCTCATTCATTTCAGCTCCCCTTTCATTCTAGACCAAAAACCATTGAAGTTTTTTTCAAATAAAGGAAATGAACGAGTAATCCGGTTAATTTCTTAGCAGCATGCATGAACAAGTCAATTAACATTTTATTAATCGTTTAATGGACGTTTTTTCATGCGACTTTTTTGTTTCCTCGCGCGTTTTTATGATCCCTCCTAAAAAGATTATGGGAAGGATCGTCTGTAAAGTTTGTCATTCGACATTTTCAAACTTCCCTGCATGTAAAATTGAAAACATTCCAAATTTCCTGATTAGGTTACAAGTTCATATTGAATGATCAATGCATAAAAAATCGTTGAAATCCTCTGAAAAATACAAACTGAACATGATAGCAGGGGTTATTTGCCATCCCACGGACTCAAGAAATTTCAAAAATGAAACCCAAAAACCTTCCCCTTTGTTAAGATGGACTGAAATTATTTCTTGAATATGATTTCATGCCAAATATTTGCTCGCCAGGCTTAAAGCTATATCCACAAATCATTGTCTCGTTGAGATATATACAGTACGTAAAAATGTAAATACATGTACTGCATATACAGGATATTGACAAAATTTAGGGAAAGTTAACAAAAACGTAAAACTTGATTGTTTAGGTATAAAACATTCAACTTCACATAAATCAACAATAGGTAATTTTACTTCAAATTGTATTGTTATGCAACTCCACAATTGCAGTCTTTTAAGTTATTTCATGATATTAACACGATATTAAATTTCAGCCGCTGCAACAAAGCAGGCATCATCAAACACTACTTATAACTTTTTTTAAAAAAAAAATATCATTTTAAACATATGTAAATTCACATATACGATTAAATATATGTATTTTTAAAACAGAGCAAATTATTATTATAAAGTCAATGTTTAGCGGTGTTTTTTGACATTATCGCTTACTTCGATCAAAATCGCACTAACCAGCGTGATCGAATTTAGCGGCTTTCACTGTAAAAAGATTTGTTCTAAGAGGCAACAAAACTAATTATTTCTTCAAACAATGATCTTAATGATCTTTAGTATTCGTTCATTCTATTTAAGTATTTGCTTTACAAATGACGCGTCAACGTAGCTTCTCAAAGTTTGTAATCACGTTGAAAAAAAACTTCAAAATTTGAAGTAGATTGCGTGATTATTTTTTGCCAATTTTTTTCCGCGCAGCAACCAGCCAAGCATGACGGAGTGGCAATTCCCCGCGCACGGACTAAATGCTCTTCCAGCAGGTTGGTGTGATGCTATTCATAAGGTCCATAAAAATGTGTATTGATTAACCATATTTTCAACATGCTCTTCAAGGGGAAATGCCAATTAGGCCGAGTTTCTTCAAAAATAATTAACTTGCCAAGTTTTGCTGCAGATACGATAATGTCTTTCCGATCGCCTAAGTATCTTTTGTACGGTTTTTCTATGAAGAAACAGCTTGCCACTCGCACACTCCACTCGATGGAGCCATCGTTATTAGCTGGATTGCCCTACGAGAGGCCCCTTCACATGTTTTCAAAATACCGAGGCTGCTGCATTCAATAACGCGGCATTAAACAGCTCCATAAGCCGTCGAAATGGGCGATGGAATTGTCTTAATAATTTCCAGTGTAGAGAGGAGAGTACCCGGCCAATGGCAGCCATAAGATGGCCTCTTTTTCACTTTCGGATCGCATTTTCCGTCTCACTTGCAAACGTCAATGTTTGAAAAAAAAGGGGTAAAATCAGTTTCAATGGCTCTTAAGCTTAAACAGTGCTTTACCCCGATGATTTAGAATTAGTATTATCATCCAGGAAAAAACAACCCTAATATCAGAGGTTGATGAAGGGTACAGCCTTTGATGTCCACTGACGCAAGAAGAAGCAGTCCTATTACATGAATTTTGACAAGAAGAATGTGCATGCAATTAAGTAAAAGGCTCAAAACATTCCCTTCAAAAAGACAATGGAAAGCATTTCCTAAAAACTGACGAAAATAAAATAAAAATGGTTCAACTTTTTCAGAGCCAAAGGATTGTTTCTGAAAGTCAAAACGCAGGTTTGAAAGCTTGATGGTGTTGGCATCTACAGTATTTTCAAAAACAATGGGAGGGAAAGCATCACTGTTGAATTTTTTTTTATAAAAGGAAAATCCTCCTATGGGGAATAAATTATGAAGTGCCATGTTAAAATTAACGTTTGCGTTAAATAAACTTCAAAGTATAATGGACATCTTTAAATTACCGAACATGTTACATATACAACATGAGTACTAAACGCATACAAATTTGGTATAATGTAATTAAGTATAAAAAAATGTTAAATTGTAATTTTAAAAAAGCATGTTTAAAAATCTTGTCTTGTTTTTAATAATTTCTAAACAAATGTTTTGAATTTTTCTTCTAGGGGGTAGATTCTCAAAACTATATTAAAAAATGAATGGAACATTTTACCACTGTCCTAATTCATGGATCGTGTTTACTTCTTTGCAGTCAATATTTTCAAAATTCAGATAGCTTTCACCTTCACTTTATTACATTAGAGGGTTGCATGCATCAGCTAATCTGAATCCGAATCCGCATCCAAATTTGCACGATAAAGATTCTTTCAGGTTATACGATTCGGCTATTCGCATTTCCATTTCATTTTTACGTATTCAATAAAGCCATTATATATCGTTTTAAAAGTGCCAGTGAATATTAGCTTTAATTGATACGTGTAATATTGATGCGAAAGCACATCACGCCAATCTTCCGAGCTTGTTCTTGCCAGAATCAATTTTTTTCTCCATCTAAATTGAAACAAGGCCATTTTTCCCTGACACTGTATATTAAACCGGCTATAATAACTGAGATATAAAAGATGTATGGGAGGGAGCCAGATCTGACGCACGTTGCCTGGCTTCTGCGTGAATTTTATTTTCATGCGCTCGGGATCGATACACTGCAGCTGCATGTTTGATATTTGCTGATGAACATTCATTAACGACATCGATTTGCTCCCTTTTCTGACAACACGTGTCTGCAATGTCCAGCACTTGGTGCCTAACTTCATAAAAAAAGATCTTGCAATGGTATTGAATTTTGCTCGCACGCGAGGGAGGCCATTAAAAATCCAAAGTTAAAGGAGGGAAAAATCATTGAAAACTCGTGATGCGAAACCGATTCCCAGAATCGTTCGCTATAGCGTACAGCAAAGCCTCCCTATTCTGGGCACTGAAAAAGACCGAAGAAGTCGAATTTTCAAAATAAAAACGACAGCTAAAAGTGAAATTATCTGAAAAACAAACCACATACAATTTTTGAATATTATTTGGACCAAATTTTCCTTAGGGCATCACATCTTGGATAAGATTTCACCAGCAATTATCAAATTTAATGCAATGGAGTCATCCAAGGACCCTTGATTTTTAAACGTTGCAACATTTATATCGATATTTATGTACGTCATCTTATTTAAATTTTCAAATGGACGACGTTTCAGATATTCAGGATTGACATCAAAGGTATGTTTAAATACGACATCAAAGGTTTGGTTAAATCACGGTTTCTTAAGGCATGTTTAGGTCTCGGTTTGGCATTAAACATACTATACATTGCAGTTAACGTAGCGTATTTTACGTAGTTAACGTATTTTTTATTTGAGTTGTGTGTTAAATATAACCATGCAAATTGTAATCACTGCTATAAAACTATAAAAGGTATAACAATGTGCGTCTGTCTAGCTTGACAATTTAATTTAAAATTATTTAGAAGAACGAACATGATCTTTGTAACCATTAACTGCATGAATGTAAGCTCTTATTTGAAAAGCAGATTTTCCTAAGAGTAACAGAGTCTGGGATATTGGCATGCTACAGCAATAAAATACATTGTACGTGTAGACGATAGTTCCCTACATGTATGAGATACAGTACGTCCGAAAGATTATGAAAGTATGTTGAGTTTCTACTTAACTATTTGAGAATGTCAATGCTCAGTTGGATATATAAAAAGCTGCATATCAATATTCGGTTCAATTACTCCCTATGGTATCACTGATCATTGAAGAATTTCAATGTGGTGCCATTTATTACAAAATCTAACTGTAACCGAGAGATTTTTGAAGATCTTGAGAAAAAAAATTATCTTTTCTTTAAAAATTCCATGGCCGAAAGGGTTGATTACCGTAAACGAGGTTACAGGAATGAATACCCCATCGTTCTGACCAAACTTCCAATAAGAAGCTTAGAGCTATGCGCAACAACAGAGGTCCTTCCATGGGCCTCTTCCTTAATCTCCGGACTTTTGAGGATTAATTGATTTCCGAAGCGATCTACTTACTGTTCTAAACCGATTGCCAAACGCGCACCGTCTGTGCAATAAATCCACGTATAGTCCATATTCGCCGCACGTGCTGCCAGATATTATTAGCATTTTAGGGGAGAAAAAGTCCTCATCAATACGGAGTAAAAGAGCTCGCGAGGCATTTCCCCCCTGCCATTACGAATTTGCAACTTCTTTTCTACGTGATTAGCAGCCTGTGTGAATATCCATTTTATAGGCTACCTAAGCTGCGTTCTCGCAGCGAAGAAATCCGATTTTGTAATTCGGTATTAAACGACTACGTCTACACGCAAACAATTATTTTTTATTGTAATTTGCAGCTGGAGTGAATGACAAAAAATGATTATGGGGAGTATTAAAAGGCGATAGACTGCACTCGACGGCGCATTCCTTGCCATCGGGAAAAAAATCAAATTGAAAGTCATGATTCTGGAAAGCAATGCTGAGAGCGGTGTTTCAAATTCTATTCAAAGTTTAACTAAATTCAACGAAGCAAACCGTTGTAAGCTGTCTTCATAGGTTTGATTGGTTAAAAAGAGGCCACACTATTAGAAATAGTATACAGTCGAACCCGGATAAGTAGAAACCCGAATAAGTAGAAACCCGATAAGTGAAAAAAACCTGATAAATGCAAAACATTTCAAGAGCCCCGAGCACGGTGTAAGAATATAAGGTGAGGAAACGAGCGGGTAAAACGTGAGCCGATAACGTTGCCAGTTCGGCATTTTCAT
>JAQGAO010006532.1:0-12195 GCA_034697705.1 Ommatoiulus sabulosus | reverse complement strand
CTCGGGCGGAAGCTCCGACTCAGTCTGGCAGCCAACACTAACCATTGACTTGGGTCGGGAGGACATGAAGTTCAGGAGTATCAAGTATAGTTTGCATTTGTCAATATTTTGTTTTTTATCCATAACTCGAGCATCGTTCGTCGTATAGCGTGTTGCAACTTAGTCCAATTGACATATATACATCTACTTATATCGTAAGAAAGCTTACGTACCATGGATTTTTCGAGATTTTGAACTGCTTAAAGAAACCTTCAAATCTGTTCTGTGGATTTCAACTGCTGCATGGGAAGATCGTTCATCGTATATATATTATAATACACGCAACGTTTTCGTGCCGGTGCGGCGTAAAATAAGAAATAACTCGCTTACTTTTCATTTCTACCTTGAGAAGTTTTCGAGATGGCTTAAAAGCCATAAAAATTGTGAAAAATGTTCGTTACATACAACTCGTGCATCGTTCGTCGTATATAGCATATAGTGCGGCTTTATCTATAGTCGGTAAAAGTTAAGGAAGCGAGGACAGTCAGGAAACAATTAACAATTTTATTGCTGCGCTACTATATACAATATCTCAAGGAGTTTCCGAGATGCTTCACCTTGAAAACTTCAAGGATTATAACTGAAATTACATTGTATACTAGTCTTCCTGGAAGCCTCTCTTTCCGACGCTGACAGTGTTTAAAGGCAACCATCTTCAGATCGGTGAGTTCACTTTTATTCGCATGACTTAATTCGTCCAATAAACATCATGATCCTCAAGTGGTCGGGGAACAAATCAATATCCAGCAAACACGACCATAAAACGTTTTGGTAGAAATGGTGGCGAAACGTCGTTTTTACTAAAATGTTTTATGGTCGTGTTTGCTTTATATTGATTAATTCGTCCAATTCTGACAAATTTGAAAGTTCAAAATTTTCGGGAAATAAATATTCATTGAGATTTAATTTTATTTGAAACTGGCCGTATTGTTTTAGGGAAAATCTGCATCAACAGGCCTGCTGCAATTAAAAATCAAAAGTCAATTTTGACAAATCTTATTTTAAGAAGCATTTTAAAAGTTTTGGAAACATCAAAAGCTGTTTGTTAATGCATTTTCAATACTTAAGTATTGTAAAACTGTCAAATCATTGAAACATTTCGGCCTCCAATTTTTAAGGGGGATGTGGAGGACGATTGGGTCACTTTGAACGAAGGTTGTAATATTTATTTATTTAATTATTTATTCGAAGTGCGTGGGATTATATAGGCTACGAGTTCGTCATCTTTTTAATATAAAGTGCATTTATTCATTATTCATTTAGGCCTAACGTGGCAGCGCCTCCCCCTTAATTAGCACCCATTGGCCAAGATTTGTGTCCGCGTTACAAATTTGAAACCGAATTAAAATCGAGGTCAGGGGTCAAATGCGTTATCGTCAGGGCGTACACCTTGCCAGGGAGCCTCGTTGTTGCTGAGTGGAATCAAATGTGCACTGGTGTCGGTTGTCATTGACAAAAAATTTACCAAAAATGTTACGGTTTCCATGCAAGAAAATTTTCCTTTTTAAAAAAAAATACTTTTGCTAATTGTAATTTTCCGATAGTAGTAGTAGTTAATAAGTTTTTTTGATGAATGATACAGTATACTATATATTTAAGAATATTTTTTTTTGTGCACTGGTGTCGGTTGTCATTGGTGAAATTTTCATCAAAAATGTTACGGTTTCCAAGAAAATTTGCCTTTTTTTTAAAAAAATACTTTTACTAAATGTAATTTTATGATAGTAGTATTAGTTAATAAGTTTTTTATATGAATGATACAGTATACTGTATATTTAAGAATATTTTATTTTATTTTTTAATATCATATTTAAAGTTTGTTATTAATGTACACGATTATACGAATTGCAAATATTCTATCGAAGTGTTAATGAGTAGGCCTACCCCTAACGTAGCACACAACATGTTTTTTTATGAAATCCGTTGCGTTAATTTTAGGTATGTAGTCTACAACTCTCACAACTTTTTTTACATTAACTTTTGAAATTTAAAACTTTGTCACGTGTTTTTAACTGTAATTTTTCTGTACAAGAAAGTATGGAGGTAGTTAAACGTCGTTTTGAGACTGGATCACTATTTCACAAAATATAGTCAAGGTAATGGCATCAAATCAATTTGTCAAAATGTCCGTTCTTATTTGGCAAGTATACATTTACATTTCTTGAAAAAGAATTTCTCAAATTTCATTAAAATTGTGCTCATCACAGTACTTATTGTCACAAAAATGAGATTCTGTTCGAAATTCGGACAGATTCAGAAATCACACGTAATATCGGTATGAACTACGAAACGTAAATCTTTAAGTTGCTGAGTTGACCTTGCGATTCTGTGCCTCGCGTGTCTTTAGTCACGTTCTTGATACATATATACTGTTGAATCAGGATCTTTGGTTGAATTGTGGAACTTCCTTTGGTCTGGATGCATGGGCTTGAACTTTAGTCTTGGCCTGGCTTAGTTAAGGAATATCTTTAGTAGGCCATTGGGAAATTCGAGGAAATCGAAAACTAATCCAAGTGGCTACTGTAGTACAAAGTGACGTCATCGCCAGCCTAATTCCCCGTAATTTGAATCATAATGTTGCCACATTTGGTATAGCTGAGAGCAAGCAAACGCGATTACACGCACAGTCAACACTTTGAGCAAATCTTTTAATTAGTTGTAGTTATTCGGCTCGTCATCGTTATTCTCGTGGGTGGAAAGGGTTAAATCGCACTCTGATTTTGATAACATTTTTTAAGAATCAAATTATTTAAGGAGAAGGAAGTTGCGTTATGAACTTTGATTTCTTAACAGTATAGGAAATTGAGGAGTTGATTTTAGAAAATTAAAAAAAAAACTCTTTTGAGCGTTTCTTATGAGAAAAGGGATTGTTTAATGAAAAATCATTTCCTCTAATTAAAATTTACTTTTGCGTAATTTCACCTGAACCATGCAATGGTTAAAAGTGCAATTTAAAAGTGATAGTTTTGTGATCAGAATATTTCCGGAAATCATTTGGGTAAAAAGTAAAAGAGATATATTTTCTAAAACTTTCTTTAGTAAATCCGATCATTTTAAGTTTAAATCCCACTGAAATATAATTTTTGGAGGAAATCAATCGATAAAGAGTACGTACGCTCGTAGTTAACTTTACAGAATCTAAAAATGCAATCTTACAATGCGAGTTTTTTAAACATTCAAAAGTTTCAAAAGATTTCAAAACATTCAAGAGTTTTTTAAACATATAAATTTTCTAAACATGAACTTTTTTTTAATATTTCGGAAAAAAACCAATAAGTTTTGTGTTTTTCTTTATCATTTCTGCAAGAAACCTCATGACAGGACACGTGCACCGTTGTTATCTCAAAATATTGAATTTCAAACAACTAGTTTTTGAAAAACTAATAAAAAGTTTTAAAAAATAGGCTTAAAGCTTTTAAGTAAGATTGACCGCCACTCCCTGCCTCTTTCGTCTACTTTTCATCCTTTTTGGCAAAATCCTCTCAGAAGATTTTTTTGAAGGGAACTACTTTTCACGCAGTGCTCCGGCCTGACATCGTATCCATGCGCCCCTTGCATTAGCATGCAGCGGGTTAGCGAGCGCAGAAGTGCTCCGCTTTGTGGTTGTTGAAGGAGGGTGCTGGAAAAGAGTGTGGGGGTAAAGGATAGATAATAAAAGGGGAGAAAGTGGACGAGAAATCGCAGGAATTTTCAACTGACCCCTATTTTGTCTGACTTTCTATTTCGTTTTTTGCTGACCAGAGGTCCAACGTAGTTATGGAGCTCCAACGGTTTTGGGAATTCAAGTAAACTACCTCCGAAACTGTAGTTCCGTAATAGTAAAAGTGGATTTTCGTGCTTGGACATCCAAAATCGACTGACCACCATGAGGATTATTGCCTCGCTACTATTGACCGCGGTGTGGGCAGTGGTCAACGCGGATCCGCGATGTCCGGCCAGGTGTCTTTGTTTCGCCACCACAGTCCGATGCATGTTCCTGCACTTGGATACCATCCCGAACGTGCCACCGGAAACGACGACCCTGTAAGTTGACCGTTGACTTCAACTTATTCTGTCTGTAAGCCTTGACCTTTGAACTGGCCAGTTAACTTTCAGCGAGGTTTGGCCAAAAAGTTTGACAGTGGAAACACGAGCACAGGCAGAAAGAGAAGATGGAATTTAACAGTTTTGTAAAGTCGTGAACGGAACCTCCAACAATGTTATTATTGGCGAAATTCGTACAAATTTCTGTGAATATGGGGAAATTAAAAAAAAAATTCTTCAAAAGTCCCGAGATTCTACTAGATAAACTGAGTCTCGTATTCGAAATGCATCACTATACAGTGTACACGAATTTAGTGAATCTTCCGTTATCTTCGAACTAAATGCAGACTTTAACCGAAAGCGGAAGTAGTTCCGAGACGTTACACAACATGTTTGCGATTTAGTGTAAATTGCGGTGAATTTAAAACATTTTAAGGATCGTGGTATATTTTTAATCCGCACTGTTCAGTTTGACAGCTTAAAATTTCAATGAAGATGAAAATTCTGTGAAAACTGCGTTTTTTGCCCAAATTCGTTTCCACATGATCTGTCATAATTCGTCAAGGACAAGTAGCGTCCTAGGCCAAGGTCGAGGTTCTAGTGATTGCCAGACGGCAGACATCGACCAATCAGCGCGCGATATTAGGTTACATGGCTTCAGTATATTCTTCGATTTCCATTTTTGGAAAATAATCGGAAATGATTGATAAAATACAGCTTGTTTGTTGAAAATCCTACTTTTTTATTTTTATTTTTTTGTTTTAATATATTATCCGTGATCACGACAATTACCTAGCCCGAAAGCACCACATAAACTTAATTTTTCCAAATCTTTTTTGCAAATCTAATTTTTTTTTTTTTTTTTTTTTTGGGAAATCTTGGAACTACATGTATTTTGTGTAAATTAAAATGTCGGGATAAGGGTGTTGGCCAAATAAACGGCAGTTGCTGAGTTTTAGAAGAAAGAAGAAGCATCGAAATTTTTGGAGAATTTTGAGAAAATTCTCGGAAAATCGATTACTTCGTCCTGCTCAGCTGCGTGTATTTCAACCTGAAATCCATTCAGGAAATAGTTAATAAAAACACTCGAAGTTGCACTAAAAGTAGGTCTTTGCTTTTTTCTCGACGGTTACGATGTTAAGTTACCTTTTATGTAGTTGCGCCGCGCTTATGTGTCACGGGGTCACGGTGACGTCATCGCGTGGGAAGTAAGGGGTTTAGTGAATTTAGCTAGTGGTCATGTTCTCATAGTTAATCCTAATTTTTGCGAAGTGGTGTAGAAAGCGTTTTGGGGGATATCAACATCCTCGTCACCCCCGCATCTCGCACCTCTGCGTGACAGGGAGGTGCTTAGTGACCTTTGGCCCCCGCAAGAGGGCGTGGGTAGTTGTCAACCCTCGCTCGAATTTTGGGTAACCGAGTAACTGACCGTTTCGTTTCTCCAACTCTGTCTGGCCAAAAGGAAGAGTTCGAAAAGTCCGTAAGCTGGATTATTTGGCGCGTTTCCGTTCAAGCCGTAGCTAGTCATGGCGTCACAAGCACTTTATGTGGGTTTTTCTAATTTTTTCCTTTCCAAATATTAAACATGGACTTGCCTATATAGTTCAGTGGTGTCAAACTGACTGTTCCGGAAATTTTAAATGACGGCATGGCCATGGAAAAGCTCGTAAATTCTGAAGTAAAATCAATATTTTCCATAGATTTCACGGAAACAACTGAGCTTTTCGTTCATACTGTTTCTTTGGGTAAAGTTATCCGAATGTTTATGTCACTTGGAGCTTGTTTTTTCATTGTCATGCTGTTTCTTGACAAGACATTGTTGCATTTGAATAATGCGATGATGTGACTCACGTGTTCACGTGTACTCTATATATGCATCTGGGGTACTCGGAAAGAAGCTTTACGAATGGTAATAATTTTGGCAGTCGTGATGTCACGTGTGCAAAATCGTTATTTCATATGGGTTTAAAAAAGTCACTCATGCATTAATTTTTCACACGTGACTTCGAGACTGCCAAAATACCATTCGTAAATATTCTGTCTGAATATCTCTATTATAATAGAGGTAAACAGCGGGCTTTTGGTATGTTTATTTCTCATTTGCGAAGGCATTTTCCCCTCACCCTGTACGTTGTTGACCCTGGGCTTTTCTTCCCTCCATAGGGGTCAAGTGGCGCTCGGGCTACCTTATTTCTTCCTTATCGTTTCGTCATCATTTCTGGGGATTCGGGGGATCGGATTCCACAGTTTTCTCCCCTCTCACTTTCATTGCTTTTTACATTTTTTTTCAAAACTTTTGTTTATGTTATGACACGGAGGGGTTCAAAAAAACGGGAAAAAGCAATTTGTGTCCCGCTCTGGGCCGTCTGCTAGGTGCGTGTTTTTTTGATTTGGTGTAAACTGGGACTATGCGCTTTAGGGTCAACCGTTAATCGATTTTTCATTTATGTAAAGCGTGAAATTGGGTTTCCATTAATCATTTTCTCATTTAATCCTCGCTGGCAATTGACCTTTTTCGAATCATTCGAAGATTCCTTTTGATTTTGATAAGAACTGGGTTTCATCAGACAATACAGTGTAATTGAAAATTTTCACTTTACGTTTCATGTACCATATACTTCTCGTATAGTCATTGACATCAAAATGCTAATTGAAACATTCATTGAGAGGAATATTAATTCGCGAGGAATACGCGGTGTAATTCAAAGATTCATTGGGAGGGATCTGTCAGTTGGAATAGTTTGAAAGATGCATTGAATGGAATACATTAATTTGATGGTTCATTGAGATGAATAAGTAGGCCTATACGAGCGTTTTATCGAAGATGGATATGTTCAGTAAAGACGCATTGAGATTTAAATGTTAATTCAGCGATACGTCTATAAATTCACTGAAATTGTTGTATTTGCAGATTCTATACGATATTATCGTTATTGTTATTAAAAAAATGCAGATTCAATGTGTTGAAAAGTTATTTTAAAAGCTTTCGTGATATACTGTCTACAAATGTTTGGCGGTTTGGCTTTTTTCCCTCCCAGAGATTCTACTATATATAGTGTTTGAACTGATTCCATATAACAGTTTTAAATACTTTTACGAAATTCACAATTTCATCGATTCTAGTTTTGTTCAAAGCTCCTAACGACTGACAGGATGATTCCAGATTCACAAAAAATCCAGAATATAATACAACATGGAAATATTAGTAATGCATGATTCGGGTGATTCCAAGACTAGTGCTTTGGAATTACATGTATATAGGATTAGAAGATTCATTTAGATTCATAACACTGCAGGTTTCTGCCCTATAGTGTCGCTTTTTAAAATTTTATAATGGCAAATTGTAGCAAAAATGAATTATTGACAACCTGTCAGAGGACTATGAATCTGATTGACTTACGTTCTACCCTAAGCGATCCCACGAATAATACCCTTCCCCTCCCCAACTTTTGGCAACATTGATAACCTTCTAATAAGAATGTGGGGGCTATCGGCTTACCATCTTAATATCCCTCCATATCTATAAATAATGATGACTACCCCAGCCATAAAGTAAACAGATGTCAACGTTTTATCAAGTTTATTTTTAAATATGGGACGCCGCTACGGATCTTTTTCAAAATACTTTTTCCCTGTCTAAAGTTCTGAACAGTGTATGGTTAGAAAAACGTGGCGGGGGTTGACTGCATGCTTCTGGACTTTCTCCAAAATTGCAATTTTTCCATAAACAACGATATCCGCGAACTAATCAAAGTTACATAAATAGGTTGGTCTTGGTCATCGAGGGAATTCCTAGAACAATGGCGTCGGTTAGGATTCGCCATAGATGGTGCTCCGACTTTGCGAACACCGAAAGCATGTATAGTTTCGACGGCCGAGGTCAATGCAAAAAAGCACGTTCGTTGAGAATGACAATCATAAATTTTTCGTTTGGTTTTTGCTCGAATTCCTGATTATTGCCCGTCATCATTTTTGGGACAGTGCGTTGAACTAATCTTTAGTTTGCGCTGAGTGCCGTTACCACATTTCTTGTTTACTTAAGACGGCCGTATAAAGGGTGCACATTGTACGTGCAATTGTTAAAAACTCTGAAAAGTTACAGCAGTTTAATAAGTGAGTGCATTTGCAGAAGTTATTTTTCCGCGAGGATAAGTAATTCGTTTCGCCAGCAGTTCTTGTTTATCATAATAACATTTTCCTTTCTCCTATTTTTTTTAAAATGAAATATAGTTATGCGAATATTTCAAAACGGTGGAATTGAAACAAAACGACGTTCGAATTCATAAACAACGCTATGGGCGGAATAATTGAGGAATATTTTTTTTTTGCAAATGCATGTAGTCTTGCAAGTTTGTTAACAAAGGTGGTTTTATATTTTTCATATTTATGCGAAAACGAAACTACTTAATTTTGTTAACCATTGTCCCCCAGACCCCCAGACCTGGAAAAGTCAGGGAACTTGAAAATGTCTGGAAAAGTCAGGGAACTTGAAAATGTCTGGAAAAGTCAGGAAAGAATGGCTTATTTTGAAACAGTAAGGGAAATTCAACATATTCATGTTGTTGCGATAAGAAATTTCCGAAATTTTCCACAATTTTCGAGTACAAAAATGTGCAAATGTTTCCTCATTATCCAAGGACTAAATTTCCGACGTTCTCCGAGGACAAATCTGCAACATTTTCCAAATTGTCAAATTTCTAAAAAAATTGCTATGTTTATTTTCAAAATAGTCATGAGTCAATTTTGAAAATTATTTTCCTTCATCGATTTTGCCAAATAGGTCAATTTTTGACATTGTCATTGATCAGGGATTTTTTTTTAAGATCTGGAAAAGTCAGGGAAGTTGAAAATTTAATTTCTGGGGGAACCCTGAAAGACGTTTTCGGCCGAGAATTGTTGTTTAGAAAGTTATGAATAAACTAAAAGTTATTTTACTAAAAATTAAATTAGAACCTACATGAGATTTTGGATCTTAATAAAGTTATATCATCTTTCAAAAAATTGCACAAATTCTTTTTGCTTTATAAAATAAAATAAAAAAATAAAAAAATGGCTTTATTCCGTTAAAAAGACGTAATTTTTAATCTATCATTTCTTTATAAAAATTATATTACATGTATCTTGAAAAAATTGCAACATTTTCTTCTCGACTGGTTTAGAACAGCAATGCATGACTTAAAGTTGTTCTCAAACATGTTTTTGATTTTTTTTTATCTACGAAAAACCTTCCTGAACTTGCGACTGCTTATCACCAGTCTGTAATCGGTCCATTTCAGACATTGTTCTATTTCGAAGTATGATAAACAAACAAACGCCATGTGTTTCTTCGTTTTAAAAATGCCATTTATTTCTAAACTGCAATTATCCTTGAAGGGCGAGCACAGAATTGGGAAAATTATCGTAAACGCAGTGATTTATCTTTATTACCAAATGACTCTCGCGTGCAATTATCGGCGATGATTGTTAGGTAAACGATAATGGCGTCATCTTTTCAAAATGGCCACCGGATAACGCACGCTTTTCACACCTCATATTGGACGACCCTGTGACCTCTGCGTTTGCTGGCTTATCTGTAATTGGTTTAAAGTGAGTCTTTGGGTATGAAATTACAAAAGTGGTGTTGGTTTTCTGCAGTTTTCGGCAAATCAAGATCGTGACTTCATTTCTATTTTGATGGATTCAACTTAAACCCTTAAAATCCACATCCTCTATGGTCGAAATTAAAGTTTGACTTCGGCTGAACTCGCAATTTAATCGGCTATTAACGCTGGTGTTTATTGCTGTTTAACGTGACTTCCTAGCCCATTAAATATCGGCAACTTACTGAAATTAAATCAGGGATCAAGGATTGTGCGACCTTTGAGAAATGGGCTTTTAAGTGGTTAAAATGGTTAAACTTACGAGATATTCTGCTGTTTTAAGAAATTATACTCTTGTTGCAACATGTAGAAATAACGTTTCACTGAAAACTATTGTTGAAAAAGTTTCATTTTTCTAGTTTATTTTTTAATATTCATATTCGGAAAATATTTCATTAAAACCCTTTTCATATAAATTTGTTTCAACCCAAGCATTAATTATAAATCAATTATAAACTTGACGGGGATTGAAAACGTACTCTACCAATCAGTGCTGAGTTATTCTTTGATTTTGAAAAAAGTTTTGATTAGATTTATTTATACGTGAAGTATTATAGAGTGTTTTTCGTAAATATTGCTGGAGTTAGTCGTATCGTGTAATATGTCTACTGGAAGCTAATTTGACGGCCATTTCGCTACTCGTGTTTCTTTTTCGTTTGGCGCCTGAATCAAAATGATCTTTCCTGAAAGTCCACAAATTCTCATGCCAAAAAGTTGCGGAATTAACAGCGCTTTGTTTCGTCTCCAGATTTGCGTGGGTGGGGTAAATGGAGAAGAATCGGGTACGGGGTCGGCCTGCTTGTAATTTGCAATTCAAAATGTCGCAGCGTTAACAATCTCGTTTTATTTACGACTTAATAAATAACATTCGTGTGAACAATTACACTACATGTACTTCAATGACTTTCCCAGGGTAAATAAAGGGGGCGAATCTCGTCCTCAGCCGGTGCAAATTATTTAAGATGTGGCCCCTCGGTGCATCTAATGAATATTTTAATCGAAATTTGAGCCTTTTTTTCTCTTTTTTTCCCTTGCAGAGATCTGAGATTCAACGACATCGTTGAAATCCCGGCCAGCGCATTCCAGAAGTCATCCAAGATATCCACCTTGTAAGTGTCTCAAGGACATTCTCGCAATGTCATTATTTCTAGAGATTCTCCTGTAGTCTGAGTTTGTGCAACCCATTGGGCATTATCTTAATGGAAATGGTAACCACTTGTTTATCGTTGTTTGCCACAGATTGTTAAATAACAATGACATCAAGCGCGTACAAGATGGTGCCTTCAAGAACCTTTCCGAGCTGCGATATTTGTGAGTATATGCTGCTGGGTGCGCGCTACACACAAGTTGCATACAGGATTTTATATTTTCAATGACATTGTTAGATTCTTAATAAAATGTGAATATTATTTGTGAAACTGAAATATTATATATTGTATCAACCTATAGGCTCTTTTTACTACAGTCTTTTCAATCTCACTTGTAAAATTGCTGCAAAATTACTCAGTTTTCCATAAATGGCCAAATATTTTATAAGCTTGTTTCAACCATAACTGCACTTTGGAATCAAACGAATAATTAATTGTGGAATTAACTAAGAAATTCATCAATCTGTGTTAAATTGCCCACAATTTTCAAAATTGCATTTAGTATTTGGAATGAAATGTTCCAGTGATGTATATACGGATAGTTTATTTTATCTCAATTATGATTTACTTTCATTTGTTCTTAGCTAATTTTAATTCTATTACTGTTGAATTTTGAGAACATTATCGGGTTCAACTAACTCTTGTCTTTCTGCAGATATCTATACAAAAATAACATTAAAATAATCGAGAGGAATGCCTTTCAAGGAGTCAATAAACTGGAACAATTGTGAGCATATTTTAAAAAATGCACTTGTTTAAAAAAGGGAAAATCAGTTGTTTCACATCTGGTTTTAATGATTCATTTTCAAAGATAATTAGTTTTTTTTAAACATTTTTATATATAGATACCTGCATTTCAACGAAATCCACGATTTGTTACCAGAGACGTTCTCAAATTTGCCCAAGTTAGAGAGGCTGTAAGTCCAATTTACTTTTCTGATGCATGCTGGGAGAGCATCGTTTCCATAACGTGGTATCATAAATTGAACACATTTTGCACATATAAATAATTTTAGTTTTAAATCAAAGATAATGCAGTATACTCCCCCTAATCCGTGGTGTTATTAATTGCAGTTTGAAACTATTAAGTATAATTTAAAAAGTATAAATTCATGAATTTTAATCATTCAGGCATAAACATTGAATGTGAAATGATAGACTGTATAGGCATAAGCGTTATGCACACTTACATACGTGTAACAATCACAACACAGTACAGTATATGGTATTGTTAAAAGTATTCTATAGTTAATTATTTTGTTGATGTCTTAGGGTGGGAGCACATTGAGACTTTTAAATTAAGAAATTTACTTAGCGACCACTGGCGCCACCCAGCGGGCTAACAA
>JAQGAO010006531.1:0-12197 GCA_034697705.1 Ommatoiulus sabulosus | reverse complement strand
CCTGACGACCCGCTTTGTTTGGCCGTCCATCAACACTGATGCTGCTGCCTGGACGAAGGCTTGTACCGGATGTCAACACTCCAAAGTTTCCCATCACGTATCTTCGGCGCTCGAAACTTTTTCGTTCCCACGCACACATTTTTCGATCGTTCACGTCGATCTGATAACCCCGCTTTCATTGTCCGAAGGTTCCACGTACCTCCTCACCTGCATTGATCATTTTACACGTTGAGTCAAAGCTTTCTCAATCCCAAACATCACCGCGGACACCGTCTGCAGTGCGTTTTACAGCGAATGGGTTTCTCGCTTCGGCTGCCCTAAGAAGATCGTCTCCGACAATGGCCGCCAGTTCACCTCAGGCATCTTCCATGACCTCGCTTGTCACATCGGCGCATTGCACCAGACCACAACCTCGTTCCACCCACAGTCCAACGGGTTGGTGGAACGCGTGCACTGTCCACTGAAAAACGCACTGCGGGCGTCGCCACTGGGTGCTCTTAACCTTGGCCAGGTTAAGAACACACAAATTGAAATTCTACCAAAGTGTAACTTTGTATTTATAAACCAAAATCAACCAAGTGTACGACTTACTTCATTTCAACAAATATCACAAGGATCCACGCTCTGGACAACCGAACATCGCAGTATGGACATCCCTGGAAAAAGAACAGAAATAAGTATTCTCTTAATGTTTGAATGATGTTCATGCGAAAGTTACAATACGTTTAGCATGCAACCTCTCAACTGGCGCCCAACATAACCACGATTCCCTACCAAAAATCTACCCTAAACTTGAATTTTTTTTCTCTCTACATTTTACAACTTAATAACTTTTTGTAATATTTTCTTTTTCACTTGTTGGAGCACCTTTCAACTAGCATCCAACAGTGAGCCTTAAATTCTCACAAAATTTCCCCAAATTGTAGGACAAATTTTTCCTTTTTTTTAATTTTTCGAAAATAAGATTTGCCTATAAAAAATCCTTTTAAATTCGTTGGTGCACCTCTCAACAGGCTCTCAACGTAAGCACAAATTCCCATCAAAAATTTTCTCAAAGTACTGAAATTTTATTTTGTTAAATTTTCATCAGAAAATTTTTAACTTTTGTTGGAGCACCTCTCTACTGGAGCACAACACGAACCCAAATTCCTACAATGAATTTTTTTTCTAGAAATACCATAACACTTTTCTTTTAAATGTTGCATCTAAAATTTGCAATTTTTTTAACCTCGAATTTTCATATATGTCCTGTCTGAATTGATTACTCAAACAGAGCAGAAATCGAAAATTGTCGTTGAAACTACCAAACTATAGGTATATAATTCTGAGTTAAATAGGACAAAAATAGTTTTCCCGCCATAACTCTTTGAATACCACAATTTCTCAAAAAGTCATTTTCCCTCCAAAATAACTGTTTGAACACAGGAAAATTGTAAAAGTCAGAGTAAACAGTAAACTTTTCACTGTTTCTATCAGTAGAACTGTAGAAGTTGAGACACATTACCAAACAGTTGCATGATATAGGAAATATCGAATTTCATTCCTTAATTTTACTGAAAAAGTGCTTTTCCCGCCTAAAAATTCACCATAGCAACTAATAGTCTCAACTAACGATTTTTCTGACTTTTGTGCTTGAACAGACTATTTTCCCGCCTAATTTTTCTACATTGTGCTTCACAACCAAAATTTATCACAATTTTATAATTCTCATATGAAAAATTATGCATCCAAACAATTGCCAACTGTTGAAACATATCCCAAGCATTCTTGTGCAGTAAGGAACTGGCACAAAATCACGTTTAAAGGAAACAGAAAATCTCTTCCAGCTGCTAGAATTTATAGAACTTAAATTTCGAAATTTCTTTTATCGAATTTTCGTACTGCCCAAATGGCAGACACGCAATGCGCACACATATTTTAACGTGACTAACCTCACACCTTTTCTGGAGGAAGTATCCTCCGTCCTAGTCGAAGCAATGTTCGAAATGGAAAAGGCACAAGATGCCAGTCGTCTGAAAAATAACGTCAAAATTACCATTGAAACATATGACATTGGTGACAAAATTTTGCTGAAACAAAACACTGTTAGTTCGAAATCAAAGAATTATACTTCCAAACTAGCACCAAGAAAAGATGGTCCATTTACAATTTCTAAGGTAGTATCACTAAATACTTACGAAATTTGGGATACCAAAAGAAACAAACCTGGGAAATTACAATGTTAAAGACATCATGTCATTTCGTGCTAAAACAAATGCAGAGGATCCAGATGAGTCCCCAGTAATCCAAAAACAGCCTAGAGGATGCCCTAGAACTGCTGCAAACACAACACAGCATAATGCAGGAAATTAGCACCATTAATTCGGAGGAATGCAATCCAATTTCCTCCCCATCACAGCAAAACACGTGTGTAAATTCAGAAATACCTCCAAAACCTTCCATGATGACGTCGGCAGCGGCCATCATGGATGACATCATTGGCAATGACATCACACAAAACAGTAAATCAGGAAAACATGCCCCTGATCCTACTGCACCATCTACTGAAAGATTAAGGCAATGAGGCAGTCCAAGAACAAGAAATGTAGTCTGTAGTCATGGCAACACACATGGAGAGAGTGTCCCATCCCAACTCCATCCCAACTCCCCCATTGACCATATATCACCCTAACACCTAATCCCCTAATTTAAGACATAGCACCCCAAACAGATAATGTTATACTACTGATAACTGCCCCAAATGACTACTGACAATGCCCGTCTACACACGAGAACACGCACCATTAGACCATCAATTAGATATTGCAATATGCATTTTTGCACTGACTTGAAAACCAGAGCAATATGGTGCATGAATAAATATTCCCCATTCGAATTTTGCAAATTTATTCATGACACATTTCCATTCCTCACACAAATTGGGATAGTCAACAGCAATGCACGTGCTTCTTATGCTAGACAAATGGCAATTACTCATTTTACAGAAATAAGCATATTAGATGACATCAAAAAAGATCTAAACACTTTTTTCTGCATCAGCACATACAAAAAAGTGAATGCAGCACAATTATAAAAAACAGCCTTCCCACGTCTCTTCTTCCTATCATCCAAGACTTATTTAAACCTGACATTTCCCAATGGTCAGAGAGAGAAAGATCCAATTAATTTGGCCAAATATTTGGCCTAAGTTGAGGCAAAATGACTCGAAATAATGTGGCAGTAGAGTACAAAATTCAAAAATTTTAAAAACTTTAAAAACACATGGCACCTCTGGAACACCTTACATTTTTAAAAAGGGGTGGGACTTAAAAAGCCATAAAACTGTTATGTGCTTTGCTACTGTCACTGGTCAGCCATTGCACTGTCCAGTGGTAGTTCAAGCTGAATTTTTCGAACAGAATTTTACTGTGTTGATCAACCAAAAAGTAAGTTTTTTGTCACATTTGACCTTGTAATTCAGCATACATTAATAACGCTCAATTTAAAACATTGAAACTTTAAAAGTTGCTTGCTTTCTAACTTTTCCAAATTGTCTCAACTGCTTGGTTTCATTATCTTCTCAGCTGCCATTCTATTGTACTCTTGGCAAGAGCAAATTTCAATCATGGATCGCCATCATCCTTATACAAGACCAGCAACAACAGATGATCAAGGTCAACGACCTAGGACACTTGTTGAAGGAGCTGATCAAAATTTACAGCGTCATGACGTCATACAAGCGTCATTAACTACAATCGGCCTAACTGCACCTCACAATGCAAACCATCCAAACCTAGATTTCCACATTCAGGGAATTAATCGTCGGCATTTTAATACTCAGAACTGGATAAGGAACGACGAGCAATTTCGTCCCCTGTACCAGATTCCTGTACCCAACCAGGAGCAATATATCCAACCAAACATGCCATCAAATTGCTTTGGAACTTTAACACAAGCAATGTGTTTTTCAGAATTTTATGTACAATGTTTCTTAATGCATAACTCTCCCCTACCAGAATGTAGCAACAGTCAGCAACCCTTTATTTCACCTAATGGAACAGGACAACTTCATCAAAGCCAGAGATTTCAAACAAATCAAGCACAATCGATCCAGGCTACAGCCACTTCTCCTCCACTATCAAACAACGTTAATGGGGCTGGAAACAACGTGCTGCCACCTGTGCACACCTGGGAAACCAGAAATGAGATAGCTGTCCCTTTACCCAGCAACGCTGTATTGCATGGAACTCAAACCACACCTCCAACCAATCCGGACGCTCATAACAACAGCGCCCATGCACAAGTGCC
This sequence comes from Ommatoiulus sabulosus, assembly GCA_034697705.1. Lineage (NCBI taxonomy): Eukaryota > Metazoa > Arthropoda > Diplopoda > Julida > Julidae > Ommatoiulus > Ommatoiulus sabulosus. Next base: position 7,910 of record JAQGAO010006531.1, on the reverse strand, counting down.
ACCAAGCGGCGAAATGCAAAACTGCGCAATGCCAACATACCAACCTCCAGGGGTAGGGAGCGATGCTAACAGCACACGTTTGAATTCTACCGTTGCAGGAGATTGGAATTCCAACAATATGACGGAAATCCTTCTATCAACATCAAGCGCGATACCTTTGAACCCTGTTCCACGTGAAAACACCAAAGATAACGCTTATAATGTGGCAAATACCGAGATGACTTCCAATATTGGTACACCAACATATGAAGTGCAGAATCAACACATTGCACTTCCCACTATGGTACCACAGGCTACTACAAACCCACAGAGATACAGAGACCACAATTATAATTCCCGTACTCCACCTCACAGAGCCGACGTCGATCCGGACGTGAGTGGATACGTGGCATCGAACTTCTCTTCACAGATGGATGGTACTCCACCACAGTCACCCTCTACCAGTAGAACCTACAACCAACTCACTCCAGCACTTCCCACCATAGAAGAAAAAAAGGAATTTCTTCGGGATAATACAGTCACCATAGGAAGAAACATCATATAAGCAGCCACAGCATACGACACATCGATGAATATTTCGATGGAGTTGGTCTGCGATGAAGACTTACTAGCCACCTCAGAAGATTTGGATTTCCAGCCGGAATTCTTCAAAGATGTTGACTACAATTAAACCAACTTCCACTTCCACAATCTCTGATATTTGCATGCATTTGAAATTTTTTTTTCACTTATTAGAAGTCATGTAGCATAAATTTTTCCTTGCATGATCTTAGAAAATTTTCAGTTTCATATATTTTCCTCTCCTTTCATTATACAACTAACGATCGATCAATTTTAAGAACTCCCATTGTCGGGAATATTTTAATTTTATAGACATCTAAAAATGTTTTACCAAAGAGAATTATTTTATCCGGGTTGCATTGAAAGAGATTTTTCCTATGCATAATAATTTGCACTACATACCAGTATTTTTAATTTGTGATTAAAATTTTTTTTGTTTCATTAAATACATTTTAATGAGCACGAAATGTTCGCTCAAATTTACAATTACCAAAGTATATTCAACTATTATTTCAACTGGAGACATGCAATAATTTGCCCCATGAACATGTAACACACATGGTGGTTGAATCAAAATCTACTTTATTACAATTTTACATGATTACATATTTTTTATAGTCACATAGGTAACCCACATGTTTCTTTTGGTCACCTTAGTCACAAGGACCTACCTCATTTATCTATGTGCTTCCCTTTTATCAACCAGATTGGCGCCCATTTGGCCTAGGGATTCCCGCCATTTCTATTCTGATGATTCCCGCCTTTTCAAATCCTAGAAAATACATAAAATTAAATTTATTAGAAAAAGAGACTTGACAGCCTGCCACTTTTGCCCAAGTTTCACTGGCAAAAAGTAAAGCTATGGTCAAGCTCAAAAAGCATAAAAGACCACTGTTTCTCTACAACAGGGTCGACCAACTTCTTGCTTAGACAATCTATGTCTGTGCTCTTAACCTAGGCCAGGTTAAGAACACAAAAATTAAAATTCTACCAAAGTGTAACTTTGTATTATTAAACCAAATCAGTTAAATATATGTCTTAAATCAACCTACAAAACCACTTCAACCAAGTGTACGACTTACTTCATTTCAACAAATATCACAAGGATCCACGCTCTGGACAACCGACCATCGCAGTACGGACATCCCTGGAACAAGAACAGAAATAAGTATACTCTTGATGTTAGTATGATGTTCATGCGAAAGTTACAATACGTTTAGCATGCAACATCTCAACGGTAATGTTGTCTTGATTCTTCTTAAAAAAATAAGACTAGTTAAGACCATGGATGGCCGAAATTCATGGAACTGTGACCTGCTCCCGCTCATTAATTATAAGTACATTGTGGGTCACACAGCAGTCAAGGTTCATCTGCGTTATAGCATGCGGACAACCTTCATGTGGATGCGGGAATACTCCACCAGGGGCACCTGAGGAGTTCAAACTTTTTTCGGGGCAGAGCGACCGTCCCGTGAGGGTGGTTTGCTCCGACTTGGTGATCTTCAACGGGCAGTTATAGCCCATTTTTATGCTGAAGTGAACGATCATATGGCGTGCAGATTGCGGGAGAGTTCGAGTTTGTGATGCAAATTGTGGTTTAAAAGGGACGTCGTCGATTTACTGTGAATTGCCTGGTGCGCTTCATGGCGTCATAAATCCAAAGGGAGCAAAAGGCCGACTTTGGTGATGTAACATGGAGAAATCGTCAATTGTGCAATCCAGTAGTGAATATTGTTGAATTTTGTAATCTCAATTAGCACTTCGAAAGTGTAAAACCTACCGATGGAAAACTATAAGTGACGTCGATCATCCACTCTCGCGCCGTCAAATCGGCCATTGACTGCATACTATTGTGCACCATTGATTTTTTTTAGAAGTTGTTTTAATCGCATTTATGGCTTTTGTCATGTTTTAATTGGAGCAAAAGTGTTGGATCGTATTTTGATCGCATGTCTGCCGCTCTGAATAAATCAATTAAAAGTATACATGATTTGTTTTTTTGCTGCGCGATAAATTATGGGATATCGAACATAACTTTACTCAGTCTAATTTGCTCAGCACCCTTTAACAAGCAAGATCAAATTTTATCTGAAATTGCACGGTAACAGAACTATGAACGCTAGTATTATTTTTTTTAAGAAGAATGAAGGCAACATTACCATGTATTTATTTTTTGAGTCCATCCAATAGTTCTATACCAATAGTACTAGTCTGGAGACGTTCAAAAAATAATTGCAAGTAATGTAGCCTTTGTTATTCTTTAAAAAAAAATGACACTAATTATGACTATAAATGGCAAAAATTGACAGAACTGTGAACGGATGATTTCCCTGCCCCCCTTCCCCCCATTAGGTCGTCCGAAACTTTTAAAAAATTGTATTATGAAAATTGTAAAAGTGTTTTTAAATTTGTTCTTGGAAAACGTACATGTACATTTTGTACACTGAAAAGATAGCGAATTTTACCAATATGCAGCCACATGTCCTTAAAATCTGTTGAAACTTTTTGCAAATTTGTCCTCAAGAAAACGTGGACAAATTTATAAAGATGATATCGTATAATATTGAAAATTTTGCAAGTTCATGCTTGAGAAAAATGGAAATTTTGCATATTCCTCGAATTTTGGTTTCCTTGTATTGTACGTATGCATGGCAGGAAAGCATGCAATTGTAGCGTTTAGCGATTACTTTCGAGAAAAACCCACCTTTACGTGGATCGCCATAACATCAATTAAATTTAAATTGGCTCTTGCGCACCTTTAAGAAATTGTCATTAAATAATCTCGTCCCGTAATCCGATCCAGTTAATTACCTATTCAATGACGGACACTTTTAATGAATAGGTAAATTTCTGTATCATGCATGATATACATATCCAAAGTTTATTTAAAAATTCCCTAAAGAGACCTTTATGAACTTGATCCGTTGTTTTAAAATTAGTTCGTATTATTTTACTCTTTTTCAAAGTGGCGTCAACTTGTGATCGGATACCGTTTTTTTGCTACTGCGTGACACGGCGTAGTACCTCATTTTTGGGCATTGTGGCGTTACGGTGTATACATGCCCACAAAAATGCGCAAAAACGGCTAGTGCAGCTCGTAAGGCCAAAACTGCATTTCCAAAAGAAGCTCCTGCCAAAATTAATAATATCCAAGCCATCAAAAAACGACTTGGAAAAAGGACTCATGATTATACCTTGTTCCATGTACGGATAACCCCTTCACACTTTATGGATTGCGGGGCTAACACCTTAGGGGGTAATGGGTTCTACGCTCTATTAGCTGCCATTAAGACTCCAATGAACAGAAGCTTCAGTCATATACAAATGGCTGATCAGCAGGTACGTGAAATGGAGAATGAATTTTATCAAATCCTTTTATCAATTGATTCAAGTAACAGTAGCTGGCTGTACTTTTCCCATACGATCCATGATCATACCCACCTATGCAACAGAGCGTATCATACTTGGGTGTGATTTTCTAACAGCAGCCAGAGTAAAAACGTGAGGGAACATCCAGTTCCCCACCTGCATGTAATTTGCACCATTTCCCCCCTAATTGCACGTTGTTACGGCCTAGCTCTGTGTTGAACTTAGCCTTGCAATAAAAAGGGATTAAATTCGTTAATGAAACTCACCTTTTATGCAAATTGCAAACAGTTATCATTTCACCCTTTACCTGTTTCCAGGAAAAGGAGTACCGTCTGATTTGTCAGTTAAAAAAAGTCGATTTTCAATGGATATTCGGATTCTCCGAAACGAATATCCCGAGATCCCGACGATCTCGATTCGGAGCTTTACCCAAGGGAGTGAGCGCATTTAAAATCTCGTAGCTTTTTTAAAGCATAGAAATACGAGCAACGCTCGTACAGGGTGACTATAAATTCCCTGTTTTCTCCACAATCAACAGAGCTTTTTCTGTTTGCTCGTGTGCCCAGATTTATAATCTCGGGCACCATTTCTAACCTGAAATAAGGGAGAATAAACTAGGGGATATAAAAATAATCATTTTTATCAAATCCTTTGCGCACGATACATTTCGTCTATAACAAACGTGCATCCTTCCATCTTATAATAAGAGAATTAAATTATAAAGAACATTATATATCTCTTAACTTGCGCCCAACGTTTCCTAACGTGTTATTCCGCACCTTGCACCCTCTTCTCATGATGTTTTAACACCGAGTGAGTGCATCTCTCTGAAATAATTTAAATTAAATTTGCTTATTATAATAATTTTTTTAACTCTCTTTATTTATCCGAACCTCGCTTTTGCCACCTTGTCTTTGACTCTTATGATGGCTAGCAGGGATTCTTTTTCCTTAAGTTTGGTCGATTTCTCTGAATCCAGTGCACATCCACCTGAGGATGACACCGCATTTATTGCAGGCAACCAGGCAGTGGCAGATTATATCCAGCAATTGCAGGCAGACCAACGTGCCAGGCTGCAACATCACATTTCGGTGCAACCCTTAGCCTCCCGTCTGCTTAAAAATCTGCAAACATCTTCTCAATCCAGATCTCAGTCTCAGAATCAATCTTCGACTAAGGGGGGGTGATGGTGAGAATATTACCAGCCCATCGGAGGACACAGGATCATTTACCCTGTTTGAATTTCCATTCCCTGAACAGAGACATAGATCTCCCAGTGCAACTAGGCGATCTAGGAGACAATCCAGGTATAAAGCCCGGAACAAATCTCCCAAAACAGGCAGAGGATATGTCCCAAACACACACATACGATCAACCTCTGCAAATTCCATAAGCACGCCTTATGAAAAATGTGTCTTTAACAGAGCTCCCCAACCACCTGGTGGACTATTTCAAAATGGAGGGATATATCCCCCTGGACCAATATATCCATCAATGGGTACGGCCATTAAATATAACGTCAAGGAAAATTCACTGACCGGCGCAGAAAAAGATGTCCCATGGCTAACTACTGTGAAACACCTTCAACAAAGATTTCACAATTTTCGACAACCTCCTGAAATTTGGACAAAACTTGTGTTCTCAGCACAGAGATTAGGACAACCGTCGCATGAATACTGCAAAGGAATGCTCAACATGATCAACACCTTAGATCTAAAGCCAGTTCCACTAGCTGCTGTACAAATAGTGTTTGGAGTATTACACCCTGTAATACAAGGTGAATTAAAATGGCACCATTTCGACACAGTCGAAAATTAGCTTATAGAGCAGCTGAGGAGGAAACCAGTCGAATTTGTATCAACAAATAGCCACATTAAAACCCTAGTAAAGGCTTGGTCGAACGATCCAGGCCATTTGACCGGGACGCAAAAACGCTTCCGAAGGAACCTATGGAACCCAAGGGCGAAAACACCCAAAATACAACCCCCAGTGGCAAGCACCATCGGCATAAGTCCCAAAATTGTATGAATTTGCTGTATGAACGACTACTGGACAACGGCGTCAGATTCATCAGAGATGCCCGAACCATCCAATTGGCAGATTCAGCTCCAGTCAACATGAGAACATACCATGCTGATTTGGAAGTTGAACTTCGTGGTCGCACTTTTGTGCTGCCATTCATGGTGATACCTGCATTCGAATTAAACCACATTATTCTAGGCACTGATTTCCTCAAAATTGCAAACATTTTCGTAATTTCTGGTGGTTTAACATAGATTTTCGGAAATCTCGAAAAAACGTCACGGGAGCGGCCAGTATTTTGTTGAGAGATGATGAAGGTCAGCACTTGACCTTGGAGCGGAAGGTTCTCGTTAACAAAATGTTAACAAGGAATTCCAAGGCTTTCCAGGACCCTGACGGCACTGCAAAAGTCCAGCCCCAAATTATTCAATTGCAGCGTGGGTGCAAAACCTGCTACAACAAACCCTTTAATCTGTCTGCAAAAAAGGAAGAGTCAGCTAGTTGAAAAACTCAAAATGAAGATCAGTAAGGGCTACCTCAAACACAAAATTTCCGAATGGACAGCACCATCGTTTTTGGTTACAAAAAACGATGGTTCTGAAGATCCCAGAATGGTGGTGACTGACTTCAGGGCACTGAACAGAGTCACCATTCCAGATCCCTATTCTTTACCAAGGATAGATGACATTCTGGCCGAAGTGAAGGGCAAGAAATTCATGTCGACGTTCGATCTGACCAATTGTTATTGGCAGATTCCGATTTCCAACAATTGCCAAAACTATTTTTCCACTTTGATCCCACTGGGAAATCTGTGTTACACACGGATGACAATGGGAGCCAGAAATTTGGCTTCCCCCTGTAAACGTGTTGTTGACAACATGATGGCAAATTTGCAGCAGATTATCAACAAAATATATCAGGATGACCTTATAACTGCTTCTGAGATGTTCCAAAAACATCTGGATGATCTAGAAGAAATATTGAAATTGATAATCTCGTTCAATTTTTCGTTCAAAAGGTAAAAGTGCCACCTTTTCAAGGAAGAAGTAAACTTTTTAGGACACAACAATTCCGAATTGGGAGTTTCTCCCAACCCAGAAAAGGTGAAATCAATCTTGGAGTTAAAACATCTAAGCAATGTGACTGAACTCAAGACATTCGTCTAGTGTGTCGATGGTTCAGCAAATTTATTCCGAATTTATCGGATATTGCTGCACCATAGTTTGCACTTTTGAAGAAAGGCATCGCATTTAAGTTTGATGAAAAGTGATGTGTAGCATTCGAAACGCTGAAAACGAAATTATGCAATGCCCCAATCTTATTACAGCCAAATTTTGAGGAAGGCTTCCGGTTATATACTGATGCCAGTGATTTAGCAATGGGCACTGCACTCGTTCAGGGCGACAAGCCCCCATTTCGAGTGATAGAATATGCTTCAAACTGTACAATCAGGCTCAAAGAAATTATTATCACAGAACGAGAGGCCTTTGCTGTGATCTGGGCCATAAATAAGTTTCGATCCTACATTAAGGGCATGCCTTTCGCCGTGCACACCGACCATAGGCCCCTCAGATGGCTGATTACGGTGAATAATCTGCAGGGGCGCCATGCTAGGTGGGCCCTGTCTTTTCGGGACACCCTCGGAGGCCAATAGCATTGATACAACATTTGTACGCAATTGTTTTACCGATAACTGAAATTGAATTTCAGACAGCCCAAAAATCTGATGCGTTTTGCATTCCCATCATTCAGGCTTTAGAAGATGCGATGAAAAGCCCCTAAGCAGAGGCAACCACGCATAGCAATCGTGGATACGTTATGTTGGACGAAATATTGTACAGATATCTCGTCCATTTGGAGTCTGAAGAACCCAGACTGATTGTCCCAGTTCTTGAAACTCAGGATCATGGAAGTCAACCATAATCCACCTCACGCAGGACATCAGGGGGTATCAGGGA
>JAQGAO010006530.1:0-12197 GCA_034697705.1 Ommatoiulus sabulosus | reverse complement strand
CGCTTTGCCCACGATTTGGAATCCACGGCGGTCAGCGACATCCGGCCTCAAGGGGATGGACAGGTCCTCCAATCGAGGAGGAAGAAGGCTCCTTCTCGACGTCAGGCTTCGAAGGAGAAGCCAGCCAGTGCCACTTGCTTTCGTTGCGGTGGGCACGGACACTGGCAGAAGTACTGCCCCAGTCCCAAGACCGAAGCCAGGTAAACCGGAGCTCCACTGGCTCAACCGTCTTCGACATCTGAGGGGGGTGCAAGACCCAAGGAGCCGGGAACTTCGCAGAGGAAGACTCGCAGCAAGAAGCAGCCCAACAAACCCAAGCAGGGCTACGTTGCCAAGGAATGGCAAACCTACCACTGCCTGGTAGTCACCGCAATGACCACTGCACCCCCTTCACCCAGTGAATGGATTTGGGACTCAAGTGCATCGAACCATGTCTGAACCATGAGCTCGCCCCATGTACAGACTCGCGCATGTCAGGCTACACCGGTTGGATAGAAATCACCGGCAAAGGCACAGTTGTCTTGAAGGTGAGTGGAGGTTAACGGTATCTCCTCCACAATGTGCTGTTTGCACCTAAAGCACACAGGAATTTAGTTTCTGGGCACCAGGCTGCACTCCAGGCTGGAGTGACCTGGGCTGGAGACGTACACAAAGTTTGCGTCTTCAGTGCCAAGGGAACACCTATCCTCGACTTCCGGTGTGGCGACCGACTCTACGTGACGAAAGCGACTCCTGCACCTGCCCCTACCCTGACAAACGCGGCCGTGACTAGGTCGATGACAAGCTCGCTGACAAGTCCTAAGACGTCGCTGAGCGCTGGAGCAGCAACCCGCTCCCCAACAGTGACTTGTCCCATCAACATCGACACGTCCCTTGACGTCGACCACCGGAGACTTGAAACGCTGGCATCAGCGGCTAGCTCACACGAGCCAGGACACCATCAAGAAGATGTCCAAGGGCGATGCTGTACGAGGCATGGCACCCATCCCTGAACAAGTGAGGCCGTGTGACACCTGCCGCTTGTGTAAGGCCAATCGACCATCGACGACTATCTATGACCAGGTGACGACTAAGGCACCACTTGAACTCATACACGCGGATGTATGGAGACCATCTCCCGTAGCATCCGGATCGGGCTTTAGATACATTCTGGTCAAAGTTGACGACTATACCTGCTGGTGTACAGCCTACCCACTTAAGACCAAGGATCAAGCCTTGGAGCATATTCTGGTGGTAACGAAATACGGTACCCTGATCTAAGGAGCACCGAAGCTATCAAAGGGGTGCAAATAAGGAATACAGAAATAGCTAGAATAAAGGGCCAACTTTTCAATATCCTTTTAACAATAGGGCAATAAACACTTTCACTACGAGTTACAAACATGAAACTGACCCGCTCAATACTTGCATAAGCCTAAGCGCAACTCAAAGGAATGGTGCCAGTTCAGGGTTGCCTTCGAGCAGTTCCCCTCGACAACATTCAAATCAACTAATGGTATAAAATAAGAACAACGCAAAAGCGTATAAAAAGGATCTCCTAAGGCGCAACAGGCGTCCTCCAAGCGATCATACATAAGTATCCCGAACAAGCATAATCCTCGAGAGATCTGGCCAAACCTCGGCCCGTGCACAGGCAACATGTCACAATAAAAACAAAGCAACCCTTGACAACATTCCCCGTTTCTTTATCTCTATATAGATTAGCTTCCCTAGCGTTACCTCAATGCAACTCTCTGAAGTGGCATACCAAACTATGGCACAACTTCCACCATATAAATGTTTGCGCAAATCGCACACACATTCTTTCATGAATAGCATATTCATGACAAGGTGTACATCCAGCGGATGAAGCAACAGACGGACCGCAAAAACAAGCGGATAAAGATGGACATTGGATGGGAATTCTGCTCACAAGCCTCGGAATTGTTCTATGAGCGGAAAGGAATAGGGCACATTACGACCAACGTGTACTTTTCTAATCAGAACGGGATTGTAGAGAGGTTCAACCAGAACGCTCTCAAGGCGATCCGTGTCATGCGCAAAGACACAGGTTTGGCAAAGATTTTTTGGGCAGAATTCTTCATGACTTACAATTACCTCAAGAATGGGATTCCTCAGATGATCTTGGAGTACAAGGTGCCCTTCGAACAGATGCGTGGATGCCCTCTGAACCTTGCGCAACTCCGTCGGATTTACAGCAAGGTCCACGGGTTAGTTCCGAAGGAGCTTCGACAGGACAAACTCGACGAAACTGCGGTGGAATGAATCCTTACAGGATACTCCAGTGCAAACCGGGGATATCGTTTTTGAGTGCCAGGCCAGCGACGTATGTGTGAGACGACGCAAATCCAGGTGGATGAGTAACATATCGCCGAGTCTGATCAAGATAGGTACATGAAGTTTCATCGCAGCGATTCAGAGGAATCAATTAAGCGCTTTCCGGTGATTGGTCGGGCGTTGTCTCACTAAGGCCGTCCCCAAAGCACAGGTATGTACAAGCAACTGTGCAATGCCCGCTATGGCGGAGGATGCTTGTCCCGAGGAAGACGGGCCTAAGGAAAAATGCTTACTACGACCATGATGGCAAGCGGTTCAAGTTGTTTACCCAGATTAAGGAGCACTGCGAGCAGCACCAGCTGCCAGACTTGCATACTGACTTCGAATTTTCCCCAAAGAATCAACTAAAAGGGGTAGTAAACTAGAGTCTCCAACATACTCCAATGAGTCAGATCCTGACAGTCCAAGACACACCGAGTCTAAGGCGGACCCCATCGACACCCTAGAGATGAAAAGTGACCACTACGAGTCTGCGGATGAGACTGTGGATGATTAGGTATCTGACTAGGACTATGACAGGGTGCCGTCGGTCAACTTGGTCGAGTTTGACCCCAGAACCTACAAGGAGGCCCTGAAGGTACCCGACGCACAAATATGGAATAAGGCCATGCGAGAGGAGTTGCAAGTCTTTGAGAAACGAAAGGTTTATAAGCCTGTATGTCCTGAGCCGCACCAAAAATTGATTGGTTGCAGGTGGGTTTTTGCCCGAAAGCGGAACGCAAAAGGGTCTGTAGTAAGGCACCGTGCTCGACTGGTGGCGAAAAAGTTCCAGCAACGCCCTGGATGGGATTACACAGACGTGTATAATCCTTTCGTCAATTTCACACTTTGTCAGATAATGTTCATGGTATTGGTTGTCTTGGGAGGTTGGTTACACAACCACCTCGATGTTAAATGCGCCTTTCTTTATGGCAACCTTGACAAGCCAATACTGATGAAGATACCCGAGGGTGTCGAGTCGCAACCAGGGAGAGCATGGCTCCTGAAGAAATCTCTAAACGGACTACACCAGTTGGGTCGATGTTGGAGGGGCACCTCACATGAACAACTGCAGCTCCATGGCTTCACACCATATCAGACGTGCGAATGTGTACATCGTGATAAGTGGGATGCAGCTGTGATGGTATATGTAGACGACTTGTTGGTTTTTGCGAAGAATAGACATGCTTTGGACGACGTGATATGCAGACTGACAGTTATCTACAACATGACGGACCTGGGCCCCACGACTACTTTCTTGGGGATCCAAATCCATCATGACCCCAAGAAAGGGACTGTACAACTAAACCAGGAACCGTACATCCGAGACAGATGCTATTAAGACAAACAAAAGATTTCTCAATAAAAATTCCTTGCATCCCTTTGTTAATATTTTAACCTTTTTACTCTACCTTTTAACATTTTTAGCACCACCTCACATTCTTCACCTTATATTATTAGTTATAAATCATTTTCTTACCTATTGCATCCTTTATGACAAATTAAACATCATTTAACGCCATTTTCAGAAGCTGCAAACATCGTTGTCCTTAACGTGGCGGGATAGATGTTTACTTAGCTTCACTAAAGCAATTCCACGCGTAGCTGCTAACATGTTTTCCATACCCAAACACCCAGGGTCGGTCTATGGTTTTATACTGTGGTCCATTCCAAATTCGAATTTGAGTTCATGTAATTAAGCCGTATATTGCGTCGAAACATTGTTTTGTATTTAAACAATTTTTATGGTTACAGTATTTTTTGGGCTTTAATAGTAAATGTACATTTGAAAAAAAGAAATTCGAGCAATACACAACATTCATTGAAATTAATATTTATATACACTTACAGGCAATGGTGGATAAATCTTTAAAAGACTCTAAACCTGGAAATAATGAGTAAGTGAAGACTGAGCATGTCAATACCAACTAACGTTTATGATTTGGTATATTTTACCAGTACTTTTTAGAGCTAAAATTTTAAATTGAATATTAATTAATGTATCGAATTGCAATGTTTTAGAATAAATATGGATATTCCCATCTAACTGAAAAGGTATTCAGGGTCGAGTTTAGTTATGTTCAATAATGTTGCGGTTTGGGTAGCTTGTCAGTTATCACCAATATGCAAAATTTATTTTTAAGGGTCAAACCCCATGATCAATATAACAAATTGCCAGCATTCGTTTAAATTAAGCTTAAGGGGGAGTCCTCAGGTGCAATTCGGACCCATCCCCACCCCCAGTGGGTGGTTCAAAATGAGTTGTGAGGTGAATTAAAAAGTTCTTTTCCCGAGAAAAACGTCATTTTTAACAAAAATATTGACCTCCTTTTTTGGTCCGAAAATGACGTCCTTTTCGACTAACAAAGTGACATTATTTTTTGGTCATTTTCAGGCCTAAAACGAACGTCATGTATGAGACATTTAAAAAAAAATTTAAAAAATCACATTATTTATCATTATTAACCCTCCAATATTACTTGTAATTGACATAGCTAGACAAAATTATTTTTAAAATAAATTGTTAGAACTTACCCAGTTTTGATTATGCAACATACCATGACTGCGCTATCCAGACTCGCAACTTGAAAGGGTCTTAAGATGGTAGAGAAAAGGAATCGAAGGTCTGATAAACTAATGTGCATGCACAATTACTTGTAAAGATGTGTAAACCGTAATGCTGAAAATTCAGATTTTGGCACTATTACTGGGTGTGAGACAGGGATCAGACAGACTGGTTGGGGGCAAAACACTTTAATGCACGTGAGTGAGCTGCGCACATACACTGCCGCAAGGCAAAGCAGAATGAAAGCAAAAGGTGACACGCAGCACACTTCCGATGAGGCCGGGCACCCCGTCCGGCACACACAACTACCAAAGTCCCCGATGGTAAACGGCCAGCTTGGCCGATGACTGGAACAAGTTCAATTCTGTTGTGCGGTCCCCCGCAGGTTGTCGCGATAAGCTCCCCCTTGTCAAAGCACATTCGATGCGCCGCAACGTCCTGGTCCTAGGGGACAAACTGGGGCCTCCCAAATGATCAATGAAACAGTTCGACTTACAATTCAGAGTCCCATGGCACTATCCATCTGCAGTCTTCTTCTGCAATTACAGGGCAGCAGCTTTCCCTCTGAAGCTGGTGCAGAGCTGAATCTTCTGGGCTGGTGGATCCTACCAGACAGGTCGGATTCTCCCCATCCTTCAAGGTCTACCTCCTTGGAATCTTTTCCCAATGGCAGACTCTTGGAAACTCAAGAAAAGTCCCTTGCAGTGTTTTTCCACTAGTAGGGTGGCAGGCATCCACTCTCCCTAGCTCAGTAATATTGTGGTTGGAGATCTTCCCAAGAAAAACTCCCAGGTGACATAACACACGTCCACCCTGGTCCTTGGAGAAAGCTGATCTTCCAGTTCTTTGATGCATGAGAATTTAATTTTCTAGCTCAAGTGGCGCCCACTAATCTCTCTTAGAATGTTCCGGAAGGTTATGTTGACTTCTGACCTCGAGAATGTCAACAGGTGATGCCAAAGAATGCTGGGGACCTTAGAAGTCACGACCTGGTCGCAGCAAAGCGTCAGGAATGCACACGGAGCGACCCAAAGGTCAAAACCTAGCTGCAGGTGGCAGGCGGGAATGTGGGAGGCCTTGGCTGAAGGCCGTCTCACACTGAGGGCCAAAATTCAAAAAGCTACGCTAATTTAGACCGTTATTGCAGTGGTCATTACTTGGGCGAACAAGGTTTTGGGTGGTCATTTCTTGGGCGAAAAAATAACGTCATTTTTGCCATGTTTTGGGTGTTTATTTTTTTGGCGAAAAATGACGTCATTTTTTGGTCATTTTTTGGTCATTTTGCTTGGTGGGCACCTAGATACAAAAGATGAAAAAAAACGAAAGTTCATTTTTAGAACCATTTATTCCACTAAGGGTTGACTGAGAATTAAATGGAGCAATTTAATGTTGACTATTTAAATCCTTATTTCTAAATAGTTTATTGCCAAACCAGGGGCATATACTGTACACCATAATAATGGTTTGGTTGACCTATGCTTACTAACATAATCTTCAGAATATCAAGAGAGACTTTGCAAGACATAACTAATTAGCCAGTTGAAAATAAAAATTACTTTTTAAATATTGCGGAATCATTTGGAGATGGATTTTCCATTGAGGATGGCACCAGACCCACAAAGAGAGGTTCAAGCAAAGGGAGAACCATGGATTTTAGGTTTGAATTTTACACCAAGTTGTTAAAAAGACGATGACTGGGGAACTTTGGTTGATTTGAAATTATTGGAAACGGAGGAAATTCTAACTAAATATTACTATATGTACTTTATATATTTTATGCCACCCTCAATCGAGGGAAATATTTTTTACGTGGAAAACTGTCCCGTCTTGGCCTGGTTCCCTTCTAGGCATTCCAGACTGACTTGGTGGTCGACTATCGGCTGTATGGTCGACTTGGCCCACAGATGGCTTCTTCAGTGCCGATCTGGATGACTGGCTTGTCTTCCTCATCGATGACTGACTCCGCAGGCTCAGTGTCTTCTCCGGCTGCAAGGTCATGGCTGATGTGCGGTAACTTTTGCACGGCGACAATCCTGTCCGTGATTTGCAAAACAGGCATGGCGATGGTTCCGACGCGACAAAGAGTTCAGGCGCGGCAGCATTCTCCGACACGGGCGCGAGCTCAGGTGCGACGTTGTTCTCCGGCTTGGTGGCGTCGTCAGGCGTGACGACGCCCTTCAGAAAGTCTGTTCTCGGGCACAGGCACCTTGCCTCGGTGTCAGACGAGCGGTTAACGACAGGTTAAACGTGACGCGGTGGATACCTCTTGCAGGTAATGTCCTTAATTCGCATACAAGGTAAACTCAAAAGAGGTTTACTCACACCAAATGTCCAGGCAAGGATCACAAACAGCTGTCTTCTTGGTTCCAAATTCCAGGACTGGGATGAACAGTGGCAGCAGGCAACTCCTGTCCTTCCTTACAGACTAGAACTTTTGGAACCTCCTTCCATGGCAGCTTGATCCTCTTGACAGTCTTCTTTGGGGTAGCAGGCTCCCTTCCTTAGGTCCACTGGAGTTTACCTGTGGCAGAAGGCAGCACGGCCTCAGGCCTAGGCTACCCTAGGCCTAGCAATCTCCATCAGGTCCCCTCAGATGTTGTTCCTTCGGCTCCCAGACTTTTTTCTGGCCTCAGACACATGTAAATCTCAATTTTCCTTGCAGAATTCTTCGGTGGCACCCCCTGCGCATACCAATCTTGCAATAAGTTGCAGAGAAAGGTCAGGTAGGGGCAAAGGTCAATGTGTGTCTTCTAAGTGGACCTCTGACCTCAGGCAAGCTGAAACTCTCATTGTATAACAAGCACTGGAATGCGTGAGGTCGGCAAAGGTCATTTGCGAAACTGACGGAAACTGCCAAACTGAGCAGGCAAGGGGCAAAGCCCATCTCACGGCAAGGTCGAAACGTTCAGCGTCAATAAAGAAATGAAATGTTAAGGATTTTTAAATAGAACTCGCATCATCTATTCCTTTAATAATTTAGGCATTTTTAGGATATTTAAATAATCAGGAATTTTCTAGGACGTTGAATATTACATTTTGTTTTCGGAAAATTAATTGGCATTTTTTCGGATATATAATCAGACATTACCCCCAGTGTGGACGTGACATAGCATTCTGTACATAAACAACGGAAGACAGTTTAACAACATTACGTGAAAAGCAACACGATTTTAAAAAAGAAAAATGATTCCTTATTGTTTCAATTTCATTTTATTTTGTCTTACGTATATAGTGTCAAATTTGATAATCGATACGTAGAATTGAAGATCGGTTTAGGATCGCCCATGGTCGAAGAAGTTACTGAGAACTACAAGTACACGGTATGCTTTATTATGATCGTCAACTTTACTTAAATATTCTCCCAAGAAGTATCCCAACCATGGCGTTTGGGTTTCCGATAATATGCTGCAGTCAAAATGAATTTTAAATTCGTCTGGAAAGGCTGCAGATATTATATGTCGATAGCATGTGAAGTAAGCAGTGTAGATTGACATGTAAATTCAGGCACGGTTTTTCAAAAATTTATCAAATTAGGAAATTTCGTTCAAACACATAGCAATGGTAGTATACGGTGTAAATTTGCCCATTGCAGATGAATTTGCCTACATTACGTTTTTTTTTTTAAATTATCAAACTTGGAAATCCCGTTTAAACACTTGTTTTTAAATTTCATTTTAATTGTAAATATACACTCAGTAAGGCTTAGATTGGTTTATCTAAAACTTAACTCTTTATTCTATTTTAAATTAATCGTAAGTCATGCACGACCATGATAAAAAGAAAAATATCAAGCCTGCAAGGCCATCATTTTGTCAAAATAAGAATTGTTATTTTAATATTATAATGTCGTTTTATTAAACTTTTGCAGACCGGTGATTTCGCAGGAATAGTCGGTGGCAACATAGGAGTGTGGATTGGATTATCTTCTATCTCATTGGCAGAAATTCCCGAGCTTCTAATTAATTTGCTAGTTTACAAGTTTCAACAGTTCAGAG
This sequence comes from Ommatoiulus sabulosus, assembly GCA_034697705.1. Taxonomy (NCBI): domain Eukaryota; kingdom Metazoa; phylum Arthropoda; class Diplopoda; order Julida; family Julidae; genus Ommatoiulus; species Ommatoiulus sabulosus. Next base: position 3,320 of record JAQGAO010006530.1, on the reverse strand, counting down.
AAATCAGAAGATAATTAATTACATACTCAAATTTTGGAAGACCTCAATTATAGGGGAGCGAGGAGTAATGCAGCCACCTTAAGTGACATTTGCATTTAAAATATTGAAAATAAACATTTTAAAACTTAACGATACACAGAAAACATTTGGTGTAAGCATTGATCCCAAAGCATTTTTTATCTACATGTATATAGAAATTACTGTTTTTTGCAAAATTCAGCAAAATTGCAAAATAAACAAAATTCAGTCAAAAGCAGCTTCATTTTTTCAAATATTAAAACCATCGAAATGCTTGAATGTGGAAGGTGGCCTGATTATTATTTTAAATTTTTATCAGCTTTTATTTTGGATTTTCATGTTTTTCTTTCCATTTTTAGACTTTCCAGTTGTTCATGTATATTTGCACTAAGTCTTTTGCAGAAAAAAAGCAATGTGGGCTATTACATATTGGAAGAAAATATTAAAACTTGCAGAAAATATTTAATAAAATGTGCCTAATATGATTATTGTGCCAGTAGGCCTCATTACCCAAACTGAACACAGCGTGCAACAATTTTATTTCTCTTCATTTATATCAAATAACGTCATTTTATTTAGTAATATATTAGTAAACACTAAAATTTTACTATACACAACAAAACGTCAAACAAATCTATTAAACAGACGGCTACTGGTCATTAATTTAACCTACTTAGCAAGAAGAATAATGGCAGAAACAAAGAAAATGACATGAACTCCTTAATTTAGCCTGATCAAGGCTAGTTGGTCACTTGATTCAAATGAACATATAGACCACTAGGTTATGACACTACCCAATTAATCTTCTTTCAAGCGGTATTTTTAAAATCAGTAATGGCCCCATTACCCCTCCCTCCCCTATGTGTAGTCTTTAATCGGTGTGAAGTTAATATGATCTTTCTTGTGAAAGAGGGTGGAAAAAGTACTAATTTTTACAATTTAAATATATAATATGTTATTTTATGATTATCTTCTACATGTCTATTATGCATGTATAGAAAAAATGCTGAGAATAGTCAGTATATTAGTCGAGGTCAGATAGTAATAGGAGAAGGTAATAAGCAACTCCCACAATGTCGTATCATACATTTTAACTTCCAACCAGTTCAACCGATGAACGAGAGACCCTATCACCACCATGCCACAATCTGTTGAGACGCCATTGAAGCAAAAAGATTTATACCCACTGATTCTATTTAAAATTCTGTTTAATGTTCCACAAGTAACATAAAACTGTTTTGACCAATGTTGGTATTATAAGGTATTATGTAAGCAAGCCCACATAAATGTACCAGCCGTCAAATTTGGCTGTATTGATATACAGCCAATAGCATAACTGATATACTTCTGTTATAAGAACAATGTTGACAGCCATTATTATTAAAATGTATTGGTTAGTTGGAAAACTTAAAAAATATTCCTAATTTTTTGCTGGATTTTTTATGAAGGATGGCAAATTATATACAGGGTGAAAAAAATGTCCTCATTTCACCCAATAACATTTCAACCGTTGTGGATATTACACATGTGTGGCCACATGTACAGGAAGTCAGGAATGCGCTATCTACTGTTGCAAACACATTTGACCCTTGACCATTTTTTCAAGGTCATTCAGACAGGAAGTAGCCTACGTAAAGGACACAATACAGACATATGGTCCTAATTAGAATTCTGTAGGGCATAGTGAAATTAGTTTAATGGGTGAATTTGCGACATTCCATTATCAATATTTGCGTTCTGCACAACATTTTAGTTTTTTCATCTTTGCTAACCTGCACAGGAACAGTGCAATGCCGGAAAGTTCGTACTAGATTATTTGGGGGCAGTGCCAATTCACAGATTAAGCATTGAAACTGGGTGAATTACGAAATGGCAACATTTCCAATTGCATTCATGTAAAGCACATCTTATGAGGTCAAGGTACTGCACTAATCAGTGTTTCTGCATTCGTTATTCACTCAGTTTCAATGCTTAATCAGTGAATCAGCCATGCCCCCGAATATTCAAGTACGAGCTTTCCTGCATTGCACTGCTGCTGTGCAGGTTAGCAAACATGATATAAAACGTTGTTTGGAACGCGAATATTGATGATGGAATGTCGCAAAAGCCCCCAGTAAACTAATTTTAAGATGCCCTACAACTTTTTAATTGGGATCATATGTCTATTTTGTGTCCTTCACGTACTTCCTGTCTGATTGACCTTGAAAAAATGGTCAAGGGTCAAATGTGTTTGCACCAGTGGATAGCGCACCTCTGACTTCCTATAATGTGGCAATACAGATGTGTCAAGGTGTCAACGGTTTAATTGTTATTGGGGGAGATGTGGACATTTTGTTCACCCTGTATAATTAATAATGTAATAAAAATGTAACAACAATATATCTACCTAAATTTACGAAATTATACCATTGGAGTTGACATAGATGTATGTAGATGTAAACGTAAATGTAAGTGTGTGACATGTTATATTTTTTGCCCTTCATTTTACTATTTTTAGTTATGCATTATACGTTATCAGCTATTATTTCCCAAAGAGCTATGGGTCTTTGACCCTATACCAAAGCGAGTAGCGTTGCTACCAAGTTCCCCTCTTGCGGTGCCGCCATGCTATTATGATGGGAGCATTGCTACCAGGTCCCCCTTGCGGTGCCGCAGTTGCTACACCATCTTTCCAACAACGTAGCAAGTGTGGCATAGCCAGGGCACTTACTTTTATTACCCAAAGCATCTTCTCTTTGGAGAGCAGATGCTTGGGGAACCTTCCTTAGCTCAAGGTATAAAAGGGCTTGCTCTCTGCAGCCCCCCAGTCACTCTATCTCTGGATTTACTCCATGCGCTGCAATTTCGGTCCAGCACTAACCATTTTTCTACACTAACCTGTATTCCATTTGTTAGAGGATAATCAATATTTTGTATCTGCATACTCATCTTAAATAGTGGATTGTAATCACCATATTAGTTATCTGCAGAAATAAAATCTATTGATATTGGACTTACCGTATAGTGATAGGTCCTCTGGACCTGTAAGAACAATTATTAAGTACCAGAACTTTGATTATACAATTCTTTCTTCGCAAGTAATAATACAGTCAATTTTATATTGGCACTTCTCAAGTGCAGGTTTATTTCAGCCTGAGGCGCATTCGTACGGCGTACTAAACATTTCTTACTCTATATTTGCAATTAGTCGCCTTAAATTACTGCAACCAGAAAGTTTTTAATCTCAAAAACACAACGTTTCGACGTAACCTACGTCTTCATCAGGTGTCTATTACAAAAAACGAAATAATCTAAAATTAACA